>JAMKCH010017513.1:0-32058 GCA_023653785.1 Ophioderma brevispina | reverse complement strand
CTACTGTTCCAACACGTTTTTTTTGCAATTTCATGAATTTAATCATCTACTCATTGGAAGTTTGAACAATGTGAATACCTAACCCCGAGCAATCGCCAAGTCACGATGGGAAGGGGATCCCTGAATCAGACGGTTACAACACATTCCTACTGGCGGTCAACATGGCGACCTCCTTGGTCAACATTTCATCCTCCCTGGGAAACAACATGGCGAAGTTCTATCTTATAGTATGATCTATAATCCCCGCGCTCCCCCGCGCGGGCAACAACCCCAAACGGGTAAGGGCGCCACTGAAAACACGGACCGATATTTGTATCCCCTTAAAATGTAGGCCATTGGGTGAAATTTGACATGTGACGATGCCATGCCCTGAGCTTGTTTCTTCAACTGCAATAATAATATAGTCCGGGCTAAAATGAGCTAGGTAATCACCTTGAAGTAAGTTTAGCTCATGTGGTTTGTCTAGTCCGAATTTTTATGAGGAATAAGATATGTTAGGTAAAAGGCCGAATCCTGAACGCACCTCAATATAGGGGGTATTTCCGGGGGGGGGGGGGTGGTCCAAAAAAATTGAATAAATCAGATATTTTTGGTACATATGAAGACAATAAGATATTCTGACCGTGTAATGACCCTAAGAACATTAAGCTTGTTTGGGGTTAGTTTAATTATCATGGTACTTGATGTAGTAAGATACGAGGGTTAAATAAGTTGTAGGGGGTCATAAAATCCCCCTTATTAAAAATACAGTGGAATTGCTTAAATATACAAAATAACGCCCACTTCAGAAGTAGTAATTTGTTCCATCCAGAACATTAGTTTCAGGGATTAGTCAGAAGGTCTGTGGGTGGCAAATGCCAGTATTTTGGGGTGTAACCGGGGGGGGGGGGGGGCTGGGGGTGCCACCTTCAAATATGCGCCTTAATGTGCCTCTCACAACAGATGGTACAAAATATATAGCTTTCATGTGGAAGGAAGTTTATCTCATTGGTTTTTTCTAGATCAAAGTTTTATGAGGATAAGATATGTTATGTAAAAGACCCATTCCCTGAACAACCACCCCCAAAATGGGGGGTTATTTTCCGGGGGGGGGGGGAATACTATATGGTATAACAAATAAAAATGTCCTGCCGTCTAGTGACCACAAGCATTTAGCATATTTCGGGGTATTTAAGTATATTGTACTTTAATGTAGTAAATTTCAATGGTCAATAAGTTTGTAGGGTCACAACCCTCCCACCCCCCCCCCCCAATATTTAAAAATACTTCTGAAAATCCTGAAATAAAAACCTACCCCAGTTCGGAATTAAGTATTGTTCAATACTGAACAGTAATTTTCAGATGATAGTATAGGTCATCTGTGGAGGTCTGTGTGAGAGTGGCAAGAGGGTAAATACAGTCTTGTGGGGTGGCAACCCGTGGATGGGGGCATTGAATAAAATAATTTGTCTCTATGTGCCTACCATGTGGGATGAAAATAAGTTTCAGGGTGTTGGATTTTTCAAGATTCAAAGTGGTCATTGAAGTGTTTTTATGGTTGATATTGTTAAGAAAAGGGTCATTGTTGTAGATTGAAGCGATTGGGGTGTTTATGTTGTCAATATTAAATGGGAGTGCACTTCAATATGTGACTTATTATGTGCCTACCAGATGGTACGAAGAGGGGTCATTGAAGCTTTTATGTTGATAATTAGAAAAAGGGGCGTCATTGGTTGTAGATTTTAAGTGAATGGGGGTCATTAGGTGTCAGTTTGATGTCAAAATGGGGTTTCAAACAGCAGTGATATCCACAGATATGGGAGCACCCCACCACCACCACTCAACCACCACCCCACCAACACCACCACCAGGATGCATTACTGCACATTTCTCCCTCAATTATCATTACAAATTGGTTTGAAATCATTACCATTTAACTAACAATTGAAGATTGTCTAGTTATTTGTTTGTTTTGCACACCCCACTGCATCATGTGATACAAAAACTGTTGGGGGGTGGGGTGTGAGTTAAGAAAAATACTATAAATCATATGATTACAATAATATCACCAAACCTGTATAAAACCTACGAATTCTAGTTTATTTATGTATTTAAAGGGACAAATCAATGGCGGATCCCCAGGATTGGAAAAATGTCAAAATTACTGGGGGCTGAAAGGCTTTCAACTGGGTCCAAATAGCTCAAAATGGGCTGATTTTGCAAGAATTGCAAATTAATTACCGGGTGGCGCGCCCCCTCCTCCCCCTCCCTTGGATCCGCGCCTGGGCATAATGGCATGAAAAAAATTGACATAATGAAAAGGACCTTTACTGAAATCACTACCACGAGTTTAAAACCAACACCCCCCCCGGACTCATCTGTTTTTAACTGTTTTTTACAGATGTAAACATCCCAAATTTGTTTTAAAACTCTTGGAAGTGATTTCATTAGGGTCCTTTTTCCATTATGTTGTTTTTTTTTCATGCCATTATGTCCCCCCCACCCCCCCCTTTAAGTATTAAAGCTTGATTTATTAATGAAGTATGACAGTGCATATAAGCTGGTGGGGGGGGGGGGATACATGCACACCCCTAGTGAAAATTACTATCGGAAAAATTACTTAAAACACTAACTACTGTTGGTTTTTTTAGCGTAATTTTTATCATGGACAAAGTATTATTACATATAGGTGATAAATCAAAACTAATCCATTTACATTAGGCACGGATATATAGGGTCTGGTTCAGGAGGTAAAAGGGGTTTAGTGATCCCTTTTACAATACAAGCATTTGATACAGCGCTTTTCAAATTAAGGTCAAAAAGCGCTTTACATATAAAAATGACAATTTATCGTATAAATTCGAATGCCTCTCCTTGAAACCCCTATTGACATCAATCCGACACCCAATAACACCCCCAACTTTTCATCACAACCATGACCCCTGTTCTCTCACAATCCACATAAAACTTCAATGAACCATTTTATAATTTTATCTATGAAAAATCCCACACCCTGAACGCTATTTTCGTACACCTTGTAGGTACATATAAGACCAATTTATCTTCACGTGCCCCCTCCACGGTTGCCACCCCAAAATAACTGTTATTTTACCTATTTCACTTCAACCAACTCCACAGATGAACTATACTATCACACCTTGACCCAATGAACTTACTTCCTAACTGGGGTGGGTTTATTTTCAGGAGTTCCGAGTATTTTTAAATTGGGGGCGGGGGTTTAATGCCCCCTTCAACTTATTTGCCCTTGTATAATTTTTGGTTACACATCAGTACTTATACTTAATAAACGAATTATGCTAACTTCTTGTGTGTGGTTACTAAACGGTCAGTATATTTATTTGTCTTCATATGTACCATATAGTATTTTTCCCTCTCCCCCCGGAAATAAACCCCAATTTTGGGGGTGCGTTCAGGAGTGCGTTCAGGAATCGGCTTTTTAATCCTAAACATATTTCCTCATAAAATCTGATCTAGAAAAAACCAAAACTTTCCTTCCAATGAAAGCTATTTTCGTACCATCTGGTATAGGCACATAGGCTATAGTCGCAAAGTGAAGTTTGCAACCCACATGGTTTTGCCACCCACCAAAAATACTGCATCATGTTGCCCACCTCAACAGACTCAACAGACCTTCTCTAACTATCCCTGAAACTATGTTTGGATATTGGACACATACTTACTTCCTAAATTGTGGTATTTTTTATCTCTTTAAGCAATTTTTCCCGGTTTCTTAATGGATAAGGGGGTCATTTAGTGACCCCCCTGCCTACAAACTTATTACCCTGTATTATTACTACATCAACTACATTTACTTAACTACCTCAATAAGCTTAAGTTTTAGTTCAGTATCGGTCAGGATATATTATTTGTCTTCATATGCTACCATAATATATGATTTTGCTGAAATTTTTGTGACCCCCCGGAGGAAATAACCCCCCGATATTGCAGGATGCGTTCAGGATTCGGTCGGCCTGTTACCTAACATATTATTCTTATTTCCTCAAACATTCTGATCTAGAAAACCACATGAGATAAACTTTCCTTCTAGGTGATACCTAGCTCAATTTTAGCCCGGACTAATAGATCCTGAATTATATGATCACTCTATTCGTAGAATGAACACAAATAGACAAGGCAAATAAACAGATACGAAAGACAAACACTAGCATCCCTTCTCTCGTTCAGCGATGGGTGTTTAAAAGTTGAAAAAAAAAACCAACAACGAATAAACAAAAAAAAGGGAGGAAAACATCTGAAGCTTTACAAAGCGCAATAGCCGAATATTTTTTTTCAAAAATCCGCTCAAGTATGTCAACGCAGATGGCTACCTCTTATTAGTTCACTTCCCTATCCAACTTCTTTTCTCTTATCGGTACTTAATTTCCCTGCCGACACAAGGAATACGCACCCTTCAAAATAGGTCGTCGTAACCTCAGAGCAGATGCTACTTTTACTAAACCCTGTCCACTCCTGTTCTCTAATTTTCCTAAACATTTCTTTTAACAACTTTAACCGCGATGCCCGCTGTCAAAACATTTTATACCGGTCGTTGAGAATATTCAAATGATCAAAAATGTTCACCAATTTTTTGGAAATTTTTCCTCCTAGATCTAACGACTTTGAACCTCAAATTAATGCGGCATTTTTAATTCGGACCTCCAAATATCAAGCATTTTTTTCAGTGAGCAATTGGATTTTTAACAACTTTGGTCAGTGAAATTGATTTAACCATTTTCAAAGCCACCATAAGTACTGCTTGAATTGCTTAGACGGATTGCCATTTTTGATGGCGCATTTGATTCAAGTGTAATAATTTTGACATCGGTCTTGCGGTGTGCCCCGGTCCAGTTTTTTGTTTGAGAAAGCCAGATTTGGAATTAAAAGGTGTTACGCATGAGAAAGTTGAAGTTCTTCTAAGTGATTGGGTTTGCCCGCACCGTAAAAGATGCAGCTCCCGTTTCTCAAGAAGGGCAAATTCGTGGGGTATTTGATATTCAAAGTCTTTCTCCCTTTCATTCACCCTCTTGCGATGATGAGTATTTTTTTTTCTTCTCGAATTGTAGGTCTTTATAACCGACGTGGAGCTTCAGACAAACACGACTTGCTTTGCTTTTAGTTGTATCTCAATACTATATTTATCGATAGCAATAGCCTACAATGAACATGGATTCACGTTTTTGCTCTGACCTTCCAAATCGTGTTTAACACAAAAGACCTACACTCCCTCGCGAATTGAAATGTTGCAACTTTATTCTGGATTAACACACAGTCTGTTGACCTTCACCCTATTGTTTTGTTCGCCCATTATTTTTGCACTAATGGGAGGCGAAAGTACAATAACACGCCATTCGTACTCAGAAAAAGGACTGCTTTCGCCGATTTTTACGAATGGCGGTTATTGGATCCATTCGCTCCATTCGCGCAAAACATGCAGGAAAAAATACAACGCAGGTATTACAATATGGCACAATTTTAGAAATAGAAATATATTTTTGTTTGATAAAAATCAACATGAAAATAACTATTCATACCATACAACGATTTAATTTTTGGGTTCGTTCCTTTTTTAAGTTTGGTGTGTTGTTTATTTTTTTCTAGTGTTTAAGTAAGTTATGAATCTGCTCAAACAAGGAATTCGTAAACTTTTTGTTATTATTTTGTATGGACCCCCCCCTTGGGAGTATTTCAATACATTTTTTTCCAACTATATAAATTCTTTGTGTTTTTGAGAGTAATTTTTGAAATTTGACTATTTATCTTATATTTCATGCATGGGTTGATCTAACGTTTTTTCTTGTTCCTTCACTTTTTTTTATCGTGTACATAGGCCTATCATAATTTTTGTCAGTATTGTTTTTTTAATTTGTCAAAATTCTACCGAAACTTGCTGGCTCTTGGTATCTTTGTGCGTTTTTCTTTATATGTATTTAATTTGTGTTTCCCGTTATTTTGAATTAGCTTCAACTCATAATCATATATTTTTTTCTACTCTAACAGTTGGTGGAAAGGTATATGCATGATTTCAGTTTGTTGTCATATGGAATTATGCGACGTAAAATTTCATTTTTTAATTTTAAAAAGACAAGGAGGACATTTCTAGGAACACCGCCCCATTTTTTTTCGAGCCCGAGTTTTGCATTATTTGAAATGCAATATCAACATAATTCCGATCACACACAAGAAGTGAATACATACAAAACTACACCGTCCTTTATGTAATAAGATGATATTTAGTATGCTTTGATTTTTCTGTCGTATACGACAGAAAAATCAAAGCATGCTTTTCTATGAGCCAATTAAAAGGTGCAACGAGAGATTTTCACATAGATGGTTCCTCAAAACAATCGAAAGTACTGAATTTTTGCCCTGATATTAGGCTTTCCATAAAAAAAAAAAAAGTCCCCATATAAAAGAATTAAGCCGAGAAATGTGTCTTTGTAAACAAAAATTGTGAAATTTCTAATTTCGTTATAGGAGCACATTCCAAAGTCAGCCTATGTTTTACATTAAAATATAAGCAAATCAAACGCCAATCCTCTTTTTCTCTTTTAGGCATTTCTTATCGGAAATACCAGGCAAGATATCTAATTCTATTGATTTACTATTATTACACATTATTTGGGTGCCGCAAAATCTCTCGGTTGCACCTTTAAGTCAATAATTAGGCTTATAACGCTACACAGGTTTGTTCATGTTGTAACATGTAACAGTTTTTTTTTAAAATTTTGTTTTAGGGTTAGAGGGTTCGTGAGTGTATGTCCATAAATACAAAATTGCTCCTGTAAAATTTTCACGGGGGTACGTATAAACTCTTTTCCCTCCCGCGAACATTTTTTTAGTCGGGCCACGATTAAAATAAATTGAAAAAAAAACTTTCCCTTAAAAAAACGAATGCGGTAATGCGATTTGAAAACCTGTGTGCGAGCGTTCATCCGACATATTTTTTGCCTAATATGAAAAAACGAGACCACGCAACCTTCCCACTATAACCAGTTCCTATTAATAATCATTGGCATATCCAGAGGAGAAAAATACAATACCGAATGAAATCTGTCCCCATATGGAGCCATTAGTCGATCAGTAAACATTCCCGAAATTATGATGTCTCCACTGCCATCGGCCGATTTACTGGATTATCTAGGTTATGGATACAGCCTATTTACAGATCCTCATCCTTCGTTAAATCATAACTCCCTCAGATTCGGATTTGGATTCAGATTCACATTCAGGTTTATTTCATTTAAAACGAAATCATGATCAAATACAAAAAATATATTCCAAGGCAATAATCCTCAAGTTGCAAGTGAATGTAAAGCTTGTAATTTCCAAGAAACGGGTTCCATATCCACTTTGTATAGCATTCACTACAATACACACCAAGGGGTCTGCTTGACCATCTACGTGGTAAATAGTTGAGTACACAGCTTGATCTCGTTTACACCCATTTAAGCACCGGTAAATTCCATCATAGCAGTATCTTACTCTATATTATCAACAGGGTAATGGAAGTCAATGACGAGTAATCAAATATAAATGTACAATTATATCCACTCTGTAGCAACCTGTGACAGACCAATCAACAACACACTATACCAATGAAAATCTGCAGTACGAAGTGCTGATGCGGGGACTTGAAATGCGATCAATAATATGAAGCCTAATCTTCCCATCATTAATACAAATCAAGAATGTTTTGTTCCATTATTGCGTTTTAAAAAAGACTCTTACTTTAATTCACACCATTCCTGCCTACAAACTTTGAATACATTAATCGGCTTCAAATCGTAATTGATTATCTTGTGAAAGGATCAACTAATTTCAAAACCACTCCATTTTCGGTGCAAAATAATTGAGCGAAAAGCATCGGGTGACGTCCCAGATGTTTGTTAAGTGGCGGAATTACACTGGTAACGTCTCCAATTTTTCGGGCTGGAAGATGGCTTCGGGGCTACGCCCCTCAGCCTTTCTCAAGCCACGAACGGATAGTAACTCGTGTATATCCTTTACAAGCAATTGGCCATATCCCTCACTCTTTCATGTGTGGGGAGTTCAAACCACTTTTGTAATAACCTGAAGCTAACAGTTGTCGGTATATAGTTTTTGTACACCGTCCCTCCGTTGAACCCGCATCTGCCGTGGAACACAAATTTTAATTTAAAAAGTACACATTATCATTTACATGTAATCTATTTTTTCCTATTTGGGATCTTTTTTTTGCAGAGAAAAGTCATTTTTTAATAACGGGCTAAAACAAATCTCCACCTTCCGTCAAACCACATGGTGGGCAATTTTGGACGATTGACTGGATCCGGAATGCTTTAATTTCCTGATTTCAGTTGGCATTTTTACAAATTTGGTATTGAACCTTAGCTTATAGTTAAAAAGTTAAAGGTGGCAACGAGAGATTTTCAAATAACAGGTGGGTCCCCCAAAAACGTGAAAATCTTTTTTTTTGCCTAATATAAAGCTTCTATTAAAAATATGTACATGTAATTTGTGAGCTGAGAATTACTTACTTTCTTTGGTTCAAAAATTGTGAAAATCCTCTATAAATTTATCTTTACTATAGAAAGCAAATACGAAAATTCCACCCTATTTTTTTATATTGAAATTAAGCCAAATGAAAATCCGCCGTTTGTTTTCAACTTTCATCAACTTCAAGAGGCATTTACCCAAACCTTGGTAGAAATCTTTGGGGGGAAGAGTGGGTCTTATCTAATAATGGAATCACTATATTAAACAAATATATGGGATGTCCTAAATCTCTTGTTGCAACCTTTAAGCAAACATACACAACTTGAAGTGCCTTCGTGGAAACTCGTGCCAAACTGTTTTTTGTTTACAAACCAACCAAAAAAAAAAGATAATGTTCTACAACTTATAGATTTAACAGGTTATGTGTATTTTACTACCTAATGTAAAAACAACAAACAAACAAAGAAAACACAGGCTACACAGTAGCAAACGCAACACGCACACACACACAAACGGACTTTTCATGCCTTGTGGGAACTTACACAGTTTTGACCCATAGAATAAGTATATACTATATAAGTAAATTAAGTGACCTTAGGGTTATGGGGATCGAGAGGGTATTTTTTTCTATTAGTGTCAACACTGTAATGCTTATTCCGATATATGTAAATTAAGGTGACGGCTTGTCTTAAGACTAAACATAGTATAGCCTGTGGGGATTAGAAAAAAAGTCCCCAATAAAGACACTCTGTATCCGCACACCACCTGACACACATACCACAACCCAAATAGACACACACACACACACACACTCACACAAATACAACAGCATATCAACAGCGCTTGCAGGCAGCAGCAACAACACTAACGACAACATCAAACATGTAGGTGTAGCTGTGATGGATACAGCCAGTGTAAACGTTATAATACGGCCACTTAGTTTCGTCCCGATACCCGGTGTTACCCTTGAGTGTACTTAAAATTAAGTGAACACGACACGGGTTGTTTATTTTGTTTCCGCATTCAAAACACTTAGTATTGTACAATCCGCGAGGATATTATTGCACCATTACTATAGAGCCAAACGTGACAAAAACGTATAAGGGAACCCGTTTGCACGCACATTATTAAACGGGAAAGGAATTTACGACAGGGAAGTTTGTAAGTTCACTTTATTTTGTCGATGTATGAGGTCAATGCAAATTTTTTGCGTGAAATTCTAATGAACTAGTTATTAGAGATGGCGTTAGAGAGAAAAATATTTAAACAATATCGACGAAAATGGACCCATATACAATGCCTTCCTTACAAGTGTTTACATGGTCATGTTGAAAATGTTTACATTGCATGTGTGAAACTTCCAGGAAAAATAATATGCCTTAAATGCTATTACGAAGATCGCAGTTGACGTCACTGCCAATTTCATGTGCACCTAAAAAAATAAATAAATGCCAGTATTTATATAGCGCTTTATACAATTAAGTCTCAAGCGCTTTACATTTATTCCGCTTCACTAGGATAAAGTCACATTTGTCACAGATTGAAAATTCGGCAGCCAATTATAAGTGCACAGTATGACTACCCCAACAGCTCCCCATTTACACATGGGTGAAGTGAGACAAGCGAGAATAAAGTGTCTTGTGCCAGGGCACAAAACACGTTGGCCACGCGGGGCTCGAACTCACGGCCTATTGGTCATGAGTCCTGCGCTTTTGCCATTAGGACCACACTAGCATACCTTTTGGCCCATGATGTATAAATTGCACCTGGGCAGTAAATCCGCATACAATTGTTTTTTTATAGGACATCTCTAGCCTTATGATCTGGACAGGTGCTAAGTGGATTAACACTGAACTGTATGTAAGCAGTCAAAAGTCAGCAACTCGCATTCCAGGGCATACCGTTTGCTTTGTGTTTGATATAGAAATTGTTAAAGATATGGATGGAACAAGGTGTTAAGTGAATTAACACTGAACTATATGTAAGCACTTCACGAGGAAATACCGGGCAATGAATTTAGGTTATTATTTATTTTTACTTAAATATACAACGTTCCTCAAACGCTGTGTCGTCCCCCATCGCGGTTTGTGAATGTGGTAGAAGATCACATGGGGGTCATCAGAGGGCAATCTGTTAAAACCCCATATGAGTCTTGGCCGATTTTGTTTTTTTCTGGACCGAGTATGATGTGAATTTAACAATGGGAAAAAAAGTATGTGTCCAATGTTAAAGGTGCTTGTTTCCGATTTATGTGTATTGTGTTCTCTACTGATATGAGAGCCTGGCACTTGCACATACTCCTCATCAAGTACCGTGAGAAAACAAACTTGCGGTTTTATGTAGAACGCAATAATGCATGTTGTAAAGCCCTATTCAATATTGTGCTAATTAATATTGATGGTTAACCACTAAAACGGCGTTTTTTTTTTTGTTTATATCTGGAAAGAAATTTGTTTAGGGCTCATTTCAGGACGACAATAGGAAAAATACGGTCTTTCAATATGATATAAAAATCGCTACTACTTCCGCGGGTAATTCAGGGGGTCCAAAGACGATCGGAACACGCACCTTTAACATTTTTTTGCAAAACACAAGTAGATACTGTCACATACAGATACAGATTTTGGGCCCTGGTCCCAAGACGATCGGAACACGCACCTTTAACATTTTTTTGCAAAACACAAGTAGATACTGTCACATACAGATACAGATTCTGCTGCCGCTAATAGGCGATGAAAAAAACCAGAAATTATGTACATTCTTAACATCTAAATTGTTTTCAAATAAGCTTTTTTTACTTATCGAATCCAAACACAGTATTGCAAATAGCTTCAGCCAGAGATGAAGTACTTCACTGAGTTCGGCAAGGTCCTTGACCTGTGCAGGGTTGCTCCGACAGTGCGGCAGACCAAGAGATGTTCCTTGTCCACATGATGATGTTCAACAACAAATTGGTTTAACTCCATGTTAACATTGCCAAACCTTGAATAACATGTTATTGTTTTGAACACAAAATGAAAAGCAAAACACGCGAGATGTTTTTCTAAGAAATAGACTTCATATTAATTTATACATATTCTGAATCAAACTAATAATGTGACACCACTGCCCACCTAAACAAATATTGATAATTTGACATTGAGTTGTTATTTTATTCCACATATTTGGCAGAAAGATTTCTTTTTAAATGTTGAAATTCGCACGACTTGTATTATAGGGATTGTTGTGATAGGGATATTAGTGCGTTTTTGATCACCTTAAAGAGAAACCCAAGAGCCAAGGATATAAAAAAACACATTCCTCACTATACCGAGGTAGGACGTCATGTAATCCCAAGTCTTGTGCGTAGTCCTACTCTTACAAAAAATTTTCGAAAACCATTTTTTTCCGATTGTTTTTTATCTTTCTTCTACACTGTTAGAACAAAATTCATCAATTGTTAAACAAACACGTTACCGTGGTCATCGCTCAACCTTGTTTGAAATTAAGCAACTTGTTTAAAAATTAAGCAAACTTGGTTAAACAATTATTAAACAACTGTTGAAAAATTAAACAACAAATTTTAACCAACTTGTTTAAAAGTTTAAGTATCCGTTGTTTAATTTTTTTAAACAAGTTCTTTGACTCTAAAACAAGGTTGACGAGACCAGGGTAAACAGCAGTGGTTAAAAATCGGTGTGTAAAAATTTTTAAAACTTAGAAAATTTGTTTTAAGACAACATGTTATTACAACCAAACTAAACAATTGTTGTTTAAAATAAAACAAGCGGCTTAAAACTTAAACACAGAACTTAAACAACCCTTGTTTTAAACAGCAAAATTTTAACAGTGTTCTAACAGTGTAAAAAAACCCAAAATTCTGCCAGTACTACAAGTATACACCGATGAATTAATAATCGCCCGAATCCAAAATTGGCGGCAGATTGCCGCCTGAAATGACTATAGTAGATTTCAAAATAAATAAGTGAGACCTCATTAAAAGTTTTAGGTCTGTCAATTCACGTGAGAGGTTAAGAGGAATTATTTTTAACGCCACAGGTAAAAAAGTTTATTTACGCAACAATATATAGAATGTGAGCTTTTAAATAAATGTTGAACTAAGATATATTCACAGCTAGTTAGATGGATGTTTCACTCAAGTATCAGGATGAAAACACCACATTTATTCATTAAACGTGTGTGTGCACCTAACTTACCCTTGAAACTGCAAAATACCATTCCTTATCACAGCATTGGAGAAATTAATGCATTCTTATATCCATGTACACAAATTTAACACAATAAGGTTTTTTTTGGTCATCAAAAAATAGGCCAACCTTGTATTAAGAGATTAGCGAAAATCGGATTTGACATCACGGCCAACAATGGCATACGTACTTAAATCATCAAAAACATTTTGTATAACTGAATACTCGGTTTGCAGTAAGCCGATTATGTACAGGAACGTGGTACCACGGGTCACAATATGTTTTGTAATGGACACTACAAAGGCCTAGTCTTTGCATGGCCAGGGAATTGAACCCATATCAATATCACACCGTCCGAATATGCACGGGAGGTATCACTAATTTGAATCACTATAGTCAGTATGTGAAACTCCCCAGTATTTGTCAAGTTTTAAAGTGTAGATAGATCCATTGACAAGTTTCGATTTCATGGAAATTGAATCGCTCCATGTTAAAAATGGTTTTAAACAGCCCGTTTAGTGGACAGATAATCTATTTCTTACAGCTGTAAGTAGGCCATCGTTGATGTTGTTTATTATTAATCTTTCCCTGAGACGGCCCCGCCGCGCACGTTGTGTTGAAAAATATGCGCTTGGGCCGGACTCGAAACGGTGACCCTTCATATTCTAGCACCACGCCTCTTGTAGTCTTGCCAACGAACTATCAAGCAAGGTTGGTAGAGGAGCGATATATCTCATCTATAGATGTTAGGTCCGTTGATGTTGTTGAGCTTGTTCAAATATCGATCCTTTTTGTGGGGTACAATGGCACATTCCAGAGAGTACTGGCTATGGTTTGTCATGGAAAATATCTGTACCAATGGGACCATAATCAACTCCCCTTTGAAAAATTTCCATGCCCCGGGGCTTTTATTAAGACAATACGGTTATAATATATTTTTGAAATTAATATATGGTTGGAATGAGAGAGGATCGAATATTTAACACACAGGCACAGATGGGTAAGGGGCATACAGTGTGAACAAAATATTAAATTACTTCCTTATTTAATTATTGGATGAAACAACAACAGCAACAACACCGGCCGTTATAACGAACAACAACAACAACAACAAACGAACGACAACAACAACGACAGCAACTACGACAACCAAACAACAAACAACACAACACACAACACAACACCAACACACAAACAAACACCAAAACATTGACAACGCCAACAGCAAAACAGCAACAACAACGACGCACAACAAACGACAACAACAACAACAACGAAAAATACGCCAACCAACAACAGCCAGCAGCAACCCAAAAATATAGGAACAGCAACAAAACAAGAACCACCACAACAACAAAAACATCAATTTGTGCTGGATTACTTAAATTCACAAGTAATTCATGTTATCCTGATTAATATCAAAAATGTACCAGCTCTAATAATCGATACACCACCTGTGTCAACGAAATTCCATTTTTAAAAAGGCTTCAAAATTAGTGTTTCATGATAGGCGTATGTTTTTTAAGTGGCACCTAAAAGGGTGGATTTGTTGCATTCTTAGTTCCCAAAAACTTGTTTAATGCTGTAGTTTGTTAATTTCTATGAGACAGAGCTGTCTGGTATTTATTTTTTCCTTGGACATTGGCCTTCCAATTTCTGAAAGACAAAAAAAAAAAATATGATTTTTTCAGTTTGTATTACTGTAACTCGTTAAGCGTAAAAAGTCAGGGGTGATCATGTGGCGGAGGAGCATGTGGCGGAGGAGCACCATGCTACAAATGGGTGCTAAGGACAAACCCAACGCCTGATATTAGGTTCAAATATCATAGCAGTCTAGGTTGTGATCTCTTTTATTCAGTAAACATAAAAATCTAGGAAACAACAAATGTTTGCGACAAATCTGAAAAAGCGCCCTCGTGCTACATTTGATCAAAAAGGCAAATTTGTTCAGAAATTGCCGTTGCTCGAATTCTCTTCTTCTTTCATAATTGGATTGCTTTGCTGATTTTGCACTAGTAAAACATCTCAATAATGAAGAATATGTCTATGAGTAGATATAGGGGAAGAATAGAGAAAATCTCGCCATTAATTGGGACACCCTACATCTGTGTAATGGAATTATTTGTCCGATAAAAGTTGTACTTGGCTTGGTGGGCAATTTTGTTAGTTATTAAACACGTGCCAAAATATTGTATCATCACTGTATGTTTAGGGGTGACACCCATTCATAAACTGAAATACCTTTCTAGTTTGCTTTCTGTTACACCTTATATTATTGAGTCACCCTGTATGATGAACCATTGTATTGTTTCTGAAATCTGCCAGAGGTATATGATCTCAGCATATATGTTACTTATTATAGGGTTAAATTGTACAGTTTAAAAATGTTTTTTTTAAACGTTATAGCAATCAAAACCTGTAAAACATGTAGTTTGCCTAAAAAATGCACATGCAACGCAATTGGGTCCCAACTTTAAAAACATGACCATAGGGTCCCATACAAAAAACATGTGATTTAGAGCAATAACATCCTGTCTCAAATAGGAAAGTTATTTATATAAATGCCTAGTATACTCTTACTTCTATAATAAGCATTCACATAGAGGCTTGATTCAAAAAGAAGGTTACTCATTTTTGTCGTGGTTAACCAAAATCTAAGGAAAGATCTGTGAACAGTATTTATCATCGCGAAGAGCAATTCCTGAAGGTCTTAAAGTAAAAAAAAAAAATGTGACAAGCCAAACCCAGTTATACTCATTTGACCAATTTTCTGAAGTACACAGCTGTGTAACTTTTTCTAATTTTCTATTCGCGCCAAATCCAATAAAGAGTGAACAAGCAGATCCATTGGTTTGCACTTTTTAAAAAAAAAATGAAAGTTGGCATTATACTCAAGAACTGTAAATCAAACGATAATTAAGTTAATCTTTCTATTCATAAAGCAGGTATAATTAAATAATTTTTTTCGCGCAACTTTTCCTGCAATTATGTTTGTTCAAGCAACTAGAAATATGCGATGAAGTGTTTCTTTTAAGAGAAGTCTACCAAGAGGAAACAGAGCTATAGACTGCGAGATTCAAAATTCGAATGTTTTAAAATTGTCCAGCATTTTAAAATTTGCTTTTGATTGATGAATTTTGAGTATGAGCATAAAAGTAAAACTTCATTTTGACAGAATGAAAGTTGCCCACCAATTGGCTTTTCTTGTTCACGCAGCATTATTGATTGGAGTAAATAGAATTGATGCAAGTTACCAAGAATGTTACAGTCAGGAAAAGGTGGATTTATTCAAATTAGTATTTTCCAGCTCGGGTTTGTCCATGAGGAAAAATTCCAAAATTCTTTAATTTTTTTAAATTTAAGACATTAACGAACTGCTCTTCTAAGACATTATTTAAGTGTTTACAATAAATCCCTTACAAAATTTTACTAAACTGCAATAAAAAGAGTAAACCTCTTTTTGACCAGCCTATATGCACTCAAAAGCATCAAATTCTAGAATTATTATTACCAACCATTGTTCTTAATACATCAGCTGAGTCACAAATACACGTGATTTAAAAACAAGAAAATTCCACCTTTCTATATATCCCATTATGTACAAAAAGTCATACCTTTATTCCTTACATTGGATTTTACGTCCTTCAACGTTCTCAGAGTTTTATGTTTATAGTTGGCCATTAGTTTCACAAAAATATGAATACACGTTAAAAATGTTCTAATTTTACCAGACTTTACCTTTTAAATTACAGTAAACCCCAATTATTCAATTAATCTTTACGCTTTATTACTCTTACCTAACATATAAAATTACCAATTTGAAGAAGAAAAATGTAAAAAACAGTGGCTAAAATAGTACATACAATTGTGAAAAAAATGTGTATTTATCGTGACCGTTATTATATTTCCGTAAATTACGTTCTTTGTAATTGCTTTTTTTAATGTAAGAATACAACTATCAAAATCGTTTTACCTATAAAATGTGTTACATAGCGTTCCGTAAGTAAAGTAATTAAAAAAATCCAAAATCTTATTTTCCCTGTTCATATTAAAAATAGTTTTAAAACTCTTTCCTCCTTTTTGTATTCTATTAGTTTAATTTGAAAAAGTAGTACACTATATATATATTATATATATATATATATGGATTTTGCATTTCTGTTATCAGTAAAGTAATGTAGTGTAGTGGATAAGGTTTAGGACTTGTAATCTTAAGGACCGGGTTCGAATCTATGTCTGGACATGGATAGTTTATTTCATATGATGATTAAGTAATGGTGACATTAGAATGTGTTTGTTACCATATAAAAACGTTTGTAAACTGGTTTAAATCTTCATTCTTCCACGGTTTTCCCTTGGTTGATTGTCTGTTTCTCAAAAAATTGTTTGCCTTAAAATAGAGAACTTTTTACAACCACGTTGTAACGGAAATACAGCGTTTGTTTAGGATGGCCATAGTTACAACGTGAAAATTTGGTCATAGGATTGTATTAACGTTTTATTTTAATATTGTTTAAACAAGTGATCAAAAAACCAACAATAACGTTGAAGCTGAGATTTACGCCATTATTGTACGTTTTTCAGGCAATGGTTTCGTATTTTACGGCTCAGTTATTGTACTTCTGCATGTTAAGTGAGTCCCAGCTGCCAGTAAGTAGTATGACAGTCCAAAGCCTGTTTTTTTAAAGTTTATTTTTACAGTGTAGACATGACTTCGTGGTTCTCAAGTAATGGCCTAAATACTGAATGATGAGGAGGTTAAAGTGATCTCCTTTTGTAAAAGTGTAATATTTCAAAAACCTGAATTGCCGAAAACACAGGTGGTAACTGAATTGTAAACACCGCGGTTCTCAGTTCAAGATACCAGGTTCTTCAAGAACCGTTTTTTCGAACCTATTTTTTTTTATCGAGAAGAAACTAGATTCGGGACAAAACCACGTTACCATGGTTTGGTTGATAAAAAAATACTGCCATGTTACTTATAACTGCCACCCTAGAATCCATCTGCCCTACAATTTAAAATTGTCTTTAAATATTCTAGAGGCCTTCATTTCTCAGGACTACTGCCACCACTGGAGATGGCCGTTGCTTCGTTATCACTCATATTCTTGCCACACGGAGTCCACAATGAAGCCATAGCGCTGCTATCCACGCGCCTTGGCTTTAGGGGTCATTTTGTCAACAGCTGATAGCTCATGGCTCCGACATTAGGACTAAGTCAAGATTCTTTAAAAATATCACAGAAAGATGATGCATTATATCGTACATGTTTCTCTCATGCCAAGCACGAAATTAAGAGGATTGAGTTTAAAAGGGACAGTTTTCTACAGTAAAAGGGTCATGTAAGTGTATGAACAATAGGCTACCAAAACGAGTTAGGATTGCTAAAAACATAGTTTTGTAAGCCTACTTTTTAAAATTCATATAACTCGAGTGTTTAATTCCTAAACTCTAGTCATCAAAACTTAGCAGCAGCTTGGCCTGGGTGCTCTCACTGCTAAGTACCGGATCTGCATGTGCGATGTGCATGCGCCGGTTATAAACATCTTAACAGTCTGATTGAGCGCGAATTTTGAAAGCATAAGCCGCAGATGTGCACGCATAATGTCGGGCAGTGCTTTGGTCGTTGCCCGACGTTGACGTCAACATCTCTAATAAGCATTTAATCAATGAACAATAGGAAACTGAAGATAATCTAATTAGCTACCGTGGTTGTAGTGGCGTCCGAACGTCGTTCTATTACCAGAAAGGGGGTTCGAAACCCGGCTGAGTGCGCATTTTTTCAGAACTTACGAGCGCCGGTGTGGCAGGAGATATTGTCCGGCGTAGTGTATAGTCACACCTACTACCGAAAAGGACTACGGGCCATCCGATTCAGTTTACACTCACGCAACTTATTTTCACGACTTTAATTTCGTTGTCTCTATGGATCCCCGGACTTGGCTCTGGGCGACATATCATTCTTTTACACTGGCCTTTCGGAGGAAAGATTAAAAACCTATTCAGCCAACCAAAGTGTCGAAATGGCATTCTGTTTCCCTCTTATTCACACTTTACCCTAACGCCCAGGTACACTTTATTTGAAAACATCGCAATTTCCATCACAGTTCATACCATCAAAATCTTCTTGTGATCTTATTTCCAGGATCACCTGGCCATGATTCTTCACACACCATCTCAATAAAGAACGTCGAGTGATTCGCGGTCTCTATGAAGTTGTTTTACTGGCCGAACCACCCGAAATCCGTGTGCCTTCAGTTTGGGGCTTTTGGCCAAGCGTCCATGTTTTCGATATCCTTGAGCTGACGGAAGAGCTGTTGGTACTCGGGGGATGAGCTTGTTAAAAATCTGAAACATGGCAATGACTATGACTATTTTTGTTGTTAAAAATATCTTACCAACAACTTTCCACGTGAGCAAATGACAAGATATAATTAGGATGATGTCCCTCCCTAGTCTATATACACATTTCTCTCACCCATTAACCAGCGCGCCGTGAGCTTCGGGCGATAAAAAGTAGTGCATAACTACGCACGCACGAAGCCGCGCACTCGGTGTGTATGCTATATGAGGTGATCACTCCTGGACCGGCTGGTTATTAGCATATGTTATTATATTGTGTATTACCTATAGTAAACTTGTTTCAGATTGTTTTGACATTTTGGCTCGAATGATCAGAAGGGTCGAATGCAACTACCTGAGCAGATACTTTTAGTGAAATGAAGATAAATCCACTGAGTGCTTAGTAATAGACCCCACCTGCAGGCCCTGTAGGCAGTGAGGTTCAAAAGGACTGATTTTTAAAGCATACCTGCATTAATTTGACACACAAACGATACTATTTTGGTACAAAGAATTTTGCACAGATAGGTGTAAAAAGTACACAAAGTTTGCACAGATTGGTGTAAAAAAGTACACAACGTTTGCACAGATTGTGTAAAGTCAGAAAGTTTGCACAGATTGTGTACAAAGTACACAAGTTTGCACAGATAGGTTAAAAGTACACAAAGTTTGCAATCGATAGGTAAACGAGGTACACAAAGTTTGTACAGATTGGGGTAAAAGTACCACAAAGTTTGCACTATAGGTGTAAAAGTCACCAAATTTTGCACGATTGGTGTAAAAAGTACACAAAGTTTGCACAGATAGGTGTAAAAAAGTACACAAGTTTGCACAGATTGGTATCAAAAGTCACCAAGTTTGCACAGATTGTTTGTACAAAGTACAACAAAAGTTTGCACCGATTGGTGTAAGTATCAAAGTTTGCCGGCAGATTGTTGTCAAAAGTGAACAAATTATGTACGTTTGTTGATAACCATTCTGTCAAAATTTAAACCCATTTGTCACTCATATGTTCCCTCATTGCACCGTATTTTCAAGATGTAAGGTTTGCAATTTCAACTTCTCTAGATAAAACTCTTGAGCCAAGGAATTATGGGCCGGGTCCGAGGGCAGGCGATGTCATCCGCGAGTCTAAAGTGTAATATTCAGGGGCTATATTCCTCTGCTTTGTGGGGGTTGAATCCCGATTCTTCCTTGCCATCATTTGCAGTTTTACTCATGTACACACCCAATAAAGATGTATGGTGCTAAAGTGTCTTCCCATGGCGTATACAAGCCAGGACATCAGTTCAACATGCACAAGGCACCAAACGCGCAACCGCAGTGCGACTCCATGCATGCAAGTCCCTGGGTTCTCTTTTTTTTTGGAAGCAAGACCAGATGAAATGTGATGTTAGGTAATGATACCTGTAGCATGTGGCTTATAAAAGCATTAATTAAAAAAAAAAAAAAAAAAAAAAAAAAAAAAAAAAAAAAAAAAAAAATGCTAAATGTCGTGGTATTGAGTGAAAGAACAAAAAAAAAATATCGAAAATAGTCACCTTGTTTGAGCGGTTGACAACACATCATTTTTTTTTTCAACTGTTCGCGATTCCCTAACATGTGAACAAATTTGGTGATTCGCATATATTTGCTTCAGAAAAGAATACCATATTCTCTTCCTATTGTTTAGGCTCTGTGTTCGCATTAACCTTAGTTTCTGTGCGCGGATGTTGTCCATTTTTTTCCAACTAGATTACATGGGTAATTGAAAGTATTGGCATCGAAAAAGTACAGACCTGAGGATTTGACCAAACAGGTATCTTGGCGGAAATTTGTAAACGACTATACTTTTTGCACATGTAAGGGTCATTCAACTATCACTGTCAATTTTTAATGCAATAATTATCCGAACTTTGTCCTGCTGATTTTTTTGTCAGTGCCCAGCCCGGCTAAATAAATCAAACAGGCACCTCCGGTTGCAAAGCCATTGTGTTAACTTCTCCATGATAGGGCAAATGATTAACCTTTACAGGTGAACAAGTTGTTAACATGTATGCATCTGACTGCGCGCGTAATTTACGGGGCATGTCAGACGTCATGTATACGGTATTTTGTAAGTAATAGATTAGCAGAAAGTATGGTAAACAAAATTATAATTAACTTTTGTTTTTTTAAAAAGATTTTCACATGTGTTACAATAAAAAAGTTGTTGCCCATGTTTTGCGGATTCAAGAAGCAATCCACGATCTCAGAGCGTTAGCGAGGTATAGGGATCCAAGGGGCGAAAGACCAATTAAAACATACCAAATACCATCTACCATCCTGCATTCCATTACCCACACATCGTACCGACAGGCAACACATCTCGATACGTACACGCACGCACGCACGCACACGCACACACACAACGCACACACACAACACACACCATACGCATCCCCACAGGTCAAAATACACACATCTACAGCAAAAGAGCGAGAGAGAAAGAGAGAGAGAGATGGGAGAGAGAGAGAGAGACGACGAAAGAGAGACCAATGGGACAAGGAACAAGAACAGAGAAAAGCACAGGACGGCGACAAAGAGGGCAAACAGGCAAAAAAAAAAAAAAACAATAAAAAAAACAAAACAAAAAAACGAACAAACAATCAAACAAAGAAGGATAAACAACAAATGCAGACACATACACAGAGGAAAAGAGTGACTGAAGTGATTTGGAGAGGAGAGAGAGAGACACCGATACGAGATTTTAAATTGCTACGTATTTGAAGACTTTTTGAGGACTACACAATAGCATTAATAATACGGGTATGGTTTTCAGACATGAGTTCCGCAACACGTCAATTTCGCCGTAGAATTCATAACGCCTTCCATTCTATTCATGAGGAAATTTCCAGAAAGAAGGAAGCGCCCCCCAATTTTTTTCGAACCGGGTTTTGCAGAGTTGGAAGCTTACCAATGTATGAGCTCACACCTGAAATGAATATAAGACGAATACACTGTCTTTGTTTTGACCAAATTGTTTTTTTTTTGCCACCTTTAGAATGCTAACCTGGCTGCCGTAAGGATAACTCTAAACTCCAATTTCCTGCATGGCATTGAAAAAACTGACTTTAAAAATGTCTGAACTGAACATACGCACTTAAAATGTCTGAAAAATGCACTAGTTATTAAGAAATAAGGGAAAAATGATTGTGATGAATTATCATGATTGACATGGTTTAGAATGGTATGTTTTCTCAAACTAACACTGTTAAAAATTGTCCGTTAAATAAGGGGGAAAACAGATTTTCGTAAATTTACGGAAAATCTGTTTTAGAAAACACAATAAGAATATAAAAAAACAAAAAAAAAAATAAAAAAAATGTTATTTACGGAAATATTTCAAAATTCTGGAAGCAGCAAATTGACGGAATGTTTTTTTGGTTCCGTGTAATTTTAATTACGGAAAATTATGGTAAAGTACACATGTTTTTCCGTAATATGAGACAATTTCTGTAAAAATTCCTGTCAAAGTTCCGTTAATGACAGAAAAGTTCGTAAATTTACCCTAAAATGACTGGAAATACTGCTGCCAGAAACTTCCGTAAATTTACGTAAATGTTTAACAGTGTATGTGGCATTGCGACAGTAAACATGGTACATTTGAGGCAATTTACTCCGCGATCATCAATTTCCCATCGATTTGCCACTACCAGCCCAAGAGACGAGTTGTGATGGACGGTCTGTATGCTGCGGAGTGTTGGTGATTCGCTGACTAAAAAAAAAAATTTTGTCACCTATGGTTCAAAATTTGTTATTTGATGTTGATACTGGGTGTTCATATGGTTGTATTTCCTCTGAGAGTTTAAATGGAAAGAAAAAGGAAACATGCTCAAGTTGCCATTTCCATATTAGACTATTACTGTGTATAAATGACTGTAGTGTATATCCTTATATATCACACCTGAGGGGAATAAGCTGAAAACGGTTCTTGTCTTGATGTAATGGCTATAATAAAAAAAATGATAGGAAAGTCATGCATGCTTTCCTATAGGCTGATAGGCAAAGCCGGCAATTCAGAACTAGTTTCGGTTTCTGGTCTACTTTTTTTTGTCCAAAATAAACCTTCGAAACGGTCTCCCTATTGTTCTCCAACCGATCACGTGCAAATTAAGAGAAATTTGCATCCTCAGAAAAATCTCATCGTGTCCCTTTAACAATCTAAAAAAATTAATTAAAATAAAATCTAACAATTTATTTTCTTTTAAAGAAAACACATAATATCTTAAAATGGACTTTTCTAAGGAAAAAATAACTTTTGAGGATGTTTAGGGATTTCTTGGCATAAATAAAGATATAGTGATCTGATGTTATTTTATTGTTTTAACGATATTAAGGTGTTATTTTTTAATTTAATCAATTGTTCACTTATGGGATGGGTGAAAGTGTTTATTCCTTTCAGGCTCGACTGTTGCATTAGCTGGCATCAATTGACCGAAACTAAACGTACTGATGAACAAGTGCTACGCGAATTTCATCTTTTTGGAAGAGACTTTCGACCCAGGTACTCTCAAATGAGTCTTTTGTGCTTCAGTTAGTGTTCACGGTAACGAAAACAGAGCATGTAACCTTTTTATGTTCTGTAATAAAGAAACCGTTCACATATGTGCAAAATTGTTAAAAAAAAAATAATCTTGGAGTGGTGTGAATGTGTGGGGGGGGGGAGGGGTGGGTGGGGTGGGAGTGGGGTGGGGGAAGGGCAGTCATTGATTTGACTATCTGTATATTGTAGCCAGCGGACAATCAGGTTTATACGATACACCAGGGCTCCGACAGTGCCGTTTGCTGGTTCCAATCATGGGTTCTTTCCCATTCGCTAGACACTGGATATCGGAGCCTCATGTCACAACGCATCAATCGGCAAGCGTCCACTCTGTAGCAAGAAAAGGAGGTGCTGAGAATTTACCAGCACCCCCTTCTCGCCAGCACTGCCTTTCACGAGAACGTGATTCACGCGAATAATCGAATGTCAGAGTATCAAATCCCAATCAGATCAAAAGTTTGTCTTCATTACCTCTTCCTAACATCAAAGCATGCAATAAGAACATATGTTACGCCTACGATGAAATTAAGAGCTAAACTAAGAACAGACGCCTATTTTAATGGGGCGCCCATCATGAACGCGCGTATCGGAAAGGAGTCCCTTCCATTTATTGATCTTCCTTGCGTTACACCACAACTTGGTGCCGAAGAAATCATTTTTTTTTTTGGGGGGGGCCCTACTTTCTCTTTACACTGCCGTTAAAGTCTGAAAATGCATAGTTATATTAAGAAATTGAGATATTTCCAATATTTCCACTAGTTATATTAATAAAGGTGATATATTTCAGTATTTCCATGACAGGTAGATGAATATGTTTTATAAATTAAATGGCACTTGGACATCATTCAACAAATTTGAGTCAATTACTCCGCGCCCCTCACCAATTTCACTGGCATTGGCCCCGCCTATGAAACCTATGCATCCCACAACAGAGCATCTCGTTCTGGGCGTTTGATGTGTTCTCTGCGTTTAACAGCGATTCATGACGAATAAACTCAAATATCTGGGCACCATTATGTTGAATTTGTCATGTGGTGATTTTAGCTTGTACGTTAGGGTCCTAAAATGGCCTAATATGGTTTTTTTTTTTCTGGAGGGTTTTAGATGTGAAAGAAAGAGTGCTCACTCAAAGCTATCAGTGTCCCATAGACTATATACTGTTACTGAAGTAGTAGGGTGTAAAACCTTAGCTATATAGAATCTCCACCTTGGTACCATTATAGTCTAGATTGACCAATGCCCGCGTGATGAAAAGCCCACCAGTGTGATTACGGAAAACACATAAAAATCAGTATTTAGCATGTTAGGATTTTAAACACACAATTTTTTGATTATGGAACAAACACCCGAACGAACTAATGAATGAAGAAAGAATGAAAGATTTCAACTAACTAATTAAAAAACTAACATAACAAACTAACTACACTAACCACCAACCCAACTAAAGAAGACAGAGCGAAACACGAATACACAAAAAAAGAATACATAACGAAAGAGGAAAATCGTGGCAGTGCACCACAAATGAGGAGTAACTTTTTGTTGTTTGCTTTGAGGAATTGTCTACGCCTTGTGGGTCAAGGCCAATCCACTTCCATTTATTCAGCTCAAACCCAGCTTCAATGTAAAAATAAATTAGTTTTTATTTTCTACAAAATTACCCTACCAATAATACATCATTTTGACTAACTTTATCAAAACGATTGCATATAGTACTAGATTAACTGATTTTTGTCATGTTTACAACGACAGTCGGTTAAATAGCCATATGGCTCCTAGTGGGTATTGCACCCAACAAGGCATATAGTTATAGGGTTATGAGGGTTAAGCCTTAAACTGTAAAAAAACAGGATATTCAACACTTTCATTTAAAACAAAAAAATTGCACCACGTTGAAGTTAAACATTGTGAAAGGTCTATATCTAAACACATTTTAGCTAAAGGGTTGTTTAAAAACTAAACAAGTTTAGACATTTGACGGTAGTTTGTTTGGCTTTGATGCAAAGTGTTAGAGATTTGACAGGTTTAATACTAAACAATCATTTGCACCGTTCTGAAACACTGTGGGGCGTGGGGGGGGGGGGGCGTGGGCGTTTGTTATAGTGGTGGAAATTATGTGTATAATGTATATGGTAAGGGACCGGTTGAGTTCAAATTCGGCATGTTCCAGTCATTTAATTTCTGCACGAAACAAGACTGTCTATGGCATGTATAGGTTATTGGTATACGTTAGTTTTATTACATTAGTGGGCGTGGCATTGATAAATATTTTCTTTTGAAAAACATTCAACAATGTGAGTGTCACTGAAATATGGAATAGACATGTTCTTCTATATGAACAAAGTCTCTAAGTTCAATGTGAGTAACTATACATTTGGCACAGCCCAGATCTCAAGGTATCACAAACCAATAACCATTATACAAAAAGATCCGTTGATACATTGCATTTTTAATGTTGGTTGTATACTTGAAATTTTGATAGCCAAAGAAGCGGACAGGCTCTTCTTGATTCCAACTGTTACGGGTGTAATTATGATGAACCTGAACTTTAAAAATATTACAAAGCTACTAAAATACGCGGTAATATGGCCCACACAATTAGGATAAGTGGGAAGTAAGACCTTAAGTGCAAAGGTCCCAAAACCACTTTGAAACCACGCTGAAAAACCCTTTGGCGGTGTATTTTTGTGTGGATTTTTTAAACAAACTCGTGATCACCGATGGGGTACATCAACCAACACAATAGCAGAAAAAACAAAAAAAAGCAGGTTGCACTGATTTAAAAATGGCGCGTCCCAAAACATATTTTTGCAACGCTCACCTATCCCCCGCAAAAATGAAAAACACTTTCCTGAAGGACCTTTTTCCATTAAAATTGGCTCAAAATAGGAGGAGAACATAACTACATTAAACATTGCTGAAATAAAATTTTAAAAAGTGCTGCGAGTACGATTTAAGGGGCAAAACAATTTTAAATAGCCACCAAAATGCTAATTTATGTAATTAGCATAATAACGCCTGGCGATTTATTTTTTCCCACCAAAATATGCGCAACTGATTATTAGGCAAGTCAATAAATTTGGGCAAACAATGACCGTTAAAAATTTAAAATTAAAAATGGCGCAAGGAAAAACAAAATGTTGGGTCCACTTGGATCCTCCTATGTGTTAAGTACCTTACTTCACCAAGTTCGAAGACAAATGAACTAATTTTAATACTCATTAGAATCGTGTGCCATCATCAAACTATACAACACAGAACTCACCATCGTCCCCCCTCATGTATAACGAAGAAATCGATCAGTGCGTGGTGAAAGAGAAATTAGCACCAAAATAGCAAATTATCTAAATTATATGGTCATCAATATGCACGAGATCAATAGAAACAGAAAGGTCACTTTAAGTAAGTTTTTTTTGTTATGCGCAGTTACATTTTTTTATTATGTTCTTGTGCACTATGTTTTGCGCCGCAATTAAGTGTTAGGTTTTGTAACAGTTATTAACACCTAGACGCGTTTGATACCAAAACCTTCAAAATAAAAAATACCACTTTTTGGTCAAAGGTGGGTATTTTCGTAGACCACGGCTCCTATAAAGCACTAAAAAGCAATTTTTTGAAATTCAGCATCGTTTTTCCCATTTTTAAACCAGAGCATGGACATTTTTAACATGAACGCCTTACGTTTTAAAACACTATACATTTGCCAGCCGTTTCGGAAGAATAAACCACCAAGGTGTTAGAAGTTAAACAACCATAACAACAAGGCATTTAGAAGCTGAACACTTATAGTGTTCAAAAATAAACACAAAAACGTGTTTATTTTAGTATCTAAACACTTAGGATTCATATTGTTTAAACGCGGTTAATGCGTTCACGTTTGAATTACATTGCTCTGATTTAAAAAATGGGAAAAAACAGCGCTGCAATTTCAAATTTTTTTGCTTTTTAGTGATATGAGGAGAGTGGTCCAAGAAAGTACCCACTTTTTGACCACAAAGTTGGTATTTTTGTATTTTTGGTGTTTTGTTAAACGTCTAGGTGTTTAATAACTGTTACAAAAACCTAAACACTTCACTTTTTACAGTGTATAGCATTGACTTTGTACTGTCCTTGCTCCTTTTAGGAGCCTTTCAAAGCTTTGAAATCCGCTCTCGACACTGGACTTGGGTTCCCCCCCTATACGCTACCGGTAATTTCGGTTCCCGTCCCCACCCCATCACGCTAAAGTTGAACACCTTTCCTAGCCTCTATTACTACCGATACCTTGGGAAGTTATTTGGCTAATATATGTCCTAAATTACACAAAAAGCGTTTTGATTGCGCCTATTATTTCAATTAAAAAGGCATAAATTGCTCCCAGTCAAAATGAGCAATTTACAATTTCTTGTATGTCAAAGAAATCATTCTCAGCTTAATTCTTTTAGACGGGGATATTGTTGATAAAGCTTTACACAGTTCATAAAATAGGGCTTTCAAATTTGTTAGGGATACCTAATGTATAAAATATCTCGTTGACCTTTAACGTGTGGTTAATTGCTATTTTTAAGAACCCAAAATCTTAAAGTGTGCGATTGAGTGGTTTTAGTACACCAGTCTGAGTTTTCTTGAAGGAACACATGGAGATTTTTCTGAGGGATACAAAATACTCTTTTGACTGATCGATAATTAATGTTTCAGGCGGTTTATCCCAGAGTATAGATGTAAAAAAATACAGTTTGCGAACTTGCTTGCTGCTGTTCTAATTGGCTTGCAAAGAAATAGTTTGGATTCTCTGTTGTGCCCAACAAAATACACTGTGATTAAAAAAGTTCCGTAAATTTACGGCAATTGCGGCAGCAGTTCCAGTCATTTTTAGGTAAATTTACATAAATTTCTGTCCAATTTACGGAAAATTTGACAGTAATTTTACGAAATTGTCTCAATTATGGAATACATACATGTGTTATTGTAACAGAATTTTCCGTAATTTAAAATACGGAACCAAAAAAAAAGTCCGGAAATATTGCTGCCAGAAATTTTGGAAATATCCGAAATTAACATTTTTATGTTTTTTGTTTTTTATTTTATTGTTTTAAAAGCATTATTTTTCCGTAAAGTTACGGAAAATCTGTTTTTAATTTACGGAATTTTTAAATTTTTACCAGGCTAGATCATCTAGCATCTAGCAATATATAGTAGAATTGAATATATACGACAGGACCGTTTCCAAGGTTTCCTATCTCAAAACAAGCAAACCAAGAAAACAAACAAACAATACATTTATGAGGAATATGTTTGTGCAAGCAGTAAACCAAATGATGACTGCTTATTGTCCTAGATAAGTAAAGATATTTAATTAGAATAGCCAGACGTTCAGCTCAAACGCGACAGTAATGCAAAGAACTATACAATACACATATACAAGAGTACACAAATTCAAGTTGAGACCAATGAGAAAACTCTAGGTGTGTTTTTAACATTTGATACGATAGCTGAAATACTTGCATTTAACACCATGTGTAGTAATATCTGTGGATGGTATGTGGCACAACAAAACACTAAAACTAATTAGTTAAGTGCTACGATCAGAAATGTACATTTTTTAAAAAATGTACATTTCGTGATCGTAGCAACTTCTTGTTGTGGTTCACATAGCTATTTAGGGATTAAAAAAATAACAGGTTAACCATTTTTTAAAAGTGACCCATTTCTATACCAAAATTGGCATGAAAAAAAAAGGGTATACGACGCGAACTTTACAGGTGGGGTTGTTAGGTTGAAGACCATTCTATCAAGATAAACAAATTATAGACTTAATAGGGTCATCCCCCTTTGAACACGCTGGAATGAAATTGTAAATAAGTAGTCTATAAGTGTTAGCCAAATCATTAAGACTTAAATGATTTAATTTAAAATGGTTTGTTTTCAAATTGTTAAAAAATAAATGGCCACAGGGCTTATACTTTCCGCCACTATGACAACATAAAATGATTAAATAAAACTGTAGAAGCGGAGTATAGTAATTGATTTTCTTTATTTTATAAATGGTTTTTTTTACTTTTTTTGAAATTGATTATTAGAAAAGGGTGAAATATGAACAATGAACAAAGAAAGACTTTCAGAAAGAAAGACTTTACTCCAAGACTGATAGTGATAGAGGTGATTAAGAATGAATTCATCCTTTAAGTCCAAATACACGTTTGGAACGGGAAGATAAGAAGAATTTAATATTCTCTGAGGCGAAAATGATATCGATTGTACAGTGTCCAGAAGTGTGAAGATTCTGCCTGTTTTAGAGTTAGTACCTTGTTACAATGATTGTAATATAAAAAAAACATGTAAAATGTTAAAATAACATTACTAACAGCGGTTAACTATATAATCAAGACTGATGACGATTTTATAATTTCAACATGGATTCACCTCCTTGTTACTTTCATAAAAATATGTTTGTTTAATTGTAGATGCGGATTGTAAAATTAATGCCGTAATAGTGTCATTGTAGCCTTGTCCTTTCCAGTGCAGTGTCTTTCCAGTGTATGGTTAGTAAAATCCACTTCGCAAGAAGCCATATTTTGATTCTATTTGTATTAAAATTGACCATTTCCCGGAATTTGAGCGCAAACATATACAAGAAGATCTATTTAAAGCACTATATCACTGAGATTTCCCAAAATGACCATCTCAGTTATCTATGCTGTTATATCTTACTTTTGAATCGTAACTCTTAAACTAACGTTTTAAATGCGTGGAATTGTTTTTTTTCAAGCAGTGGAGACCTCATGAATTGAAATTAATAAAATGTTCAAGATTTTTGGTGTTTTTAATTCATGAGTAATAATTAGGGTGACGTACAGATGAGGGAGCAGAAAATAAGTTTGAGCACCAGGGGTGACATTTAATTGTCGGTTCATTCTTTCCTAATGCTATAAATAACATGAAGAATCATTCAATCATTCAAATCCAACTATATCATTGTATATTAATATGATTGGAAGCCCTGGATTAGAATAGTTCAAGCGTGTAATGTTCTTCACTGTGTTAGTATCTGATGTGATGCTACACTGCAAAAACTCCGGTGTTGAATATGCAACACCGGTCGGTGTAAGCTTGTCAGTGTATAATTTATGGTGTTAAAGTTTAGGATTTAACGCCGCTTGGTGTTGCTGCAAAAATTTTGGTATGCATTTGGGGGTCTGGCTTATGTAATGCTGAAGTAAGCAACTATATAGAAACCAATACAATAAAAACAAACAGCAAACATTTTTACTAAAATGTTAGATGTTACAGCGATAACAGTTGTTAAACACCAAACATGTGGGTGTTAATTAACACCAGAGAGTACGGTCTTGTATTGATTCCAGGAGGGTGTTAAATGAACACCAGTGATGTCAATTTAACACGCAGATGGTGTTAATTAACCAGTTGTGTCCATTTAACACCAGGATGTGTTAAACATAATAATAACCCGACATGTTGTGTAAGATTAACACCAAGAGTGTTGTGTCAATTATTGTAACCAAAATTAGTGTCAATATACACCAATTGGTGTAAGGTTTACACCAATCAGGTGGGTCCTCTCCCAACACCGGCTTGGTGTTAATCAACACCCTCGTGTTAAATCTCACACCGATGTTTTAGCCGTGATATTACGCGGTTAAAACCGTATTTTTCATGACATTTCACATAATATAGTTTAGGTAATTCCGCAAGAGCAAGTCAAATGCATTTCATGATTCCGGGCCTTGGTTCATATACTTAAGCTTAACTGGATAAGTCTTTTTACACACGTTATTGATGGGGGGGGGGGGGGCTCCTGGATCCCACCTGTTTTTTGCTCATCATGTGAAATGTTTTATTTACTTTAAAAAAAAAAAAAAAAAACTGTCAAGACTACTCTACGACATCAATATCAGTGGAATAAAAATTGAACAATATTGATCGGTGTAGAAATTAGGGGCGAAAATTATTTTCATGCCGACCATAATCGACCATTTTGTGTTACCAGTTTCCTTAGAATGCCCACATATTTAAATATAGAAAAATAACATGTGTTGTGTTGATAGCAGTCTTGTATTTTTCAGGTGCCTTTTTCCAAACTACGTGTTTTCCCATTGTTTTGACGGGCAATGGATTTCGAATCAAATGACATTTCAGCATATAACTGGTTAATGAACTTTAATTTTGTATAATCAGTTACTGAAGGTCCACATATATGTATACCACCAAGGTCCCATGGGTGGAAATTGTGGCCCAAAGCCCCTTTTAAATGACTAATTAACGTGCAAATGATATGATTTTTTCACCTTAAAAGTATACATGTTTCCATAGTTATACACTTACGAAAAATTAAATTTTTTCAAATAAATATTTTTCAGCACACATACAGGGTTAAATTGTATATGTGGCTCCTGGAAGCCCCCTCCCTATCCACTAATAGTCTTACCGTATAGTGTAAGGAAGGTGAGAAGGTTTAAGGACAACCTCTAACAGTTTTTCATCCGTACAATAGAA
>JAMKCH010017512.1:0-23050 GCA_023653785.1 Ophioderma brevispina | reverse complement strand
AACACTATAATTGCCAGTTTGGCGATGAGTACTGAGGTCAAGGTCAGATGATGGATTTCTATTACAACTGATTCATTATTGCATGCAGTACAACTTTTACATTGATGTTACATTATTTGGTGTCACTTAACAAGAAATCTGTAGCACCATGCGTTTGGAAGACGGTATGTTTGGTGTGTTCCAGTATGTATTCCGGCCAAGCGCACGTTTTTTCCCCAACACTTGCATGCGTAATTTCAGGGGAAGATTAATAAATATTCAACAAATTAAAATCTTCTCCGGGGGAATTTACAATGCAATTAACATATTTTCCCCATATCCACATTCAAAAGAAGGGGTTTGATAGATTTTAACACTGAGTTACTCCTGTTGGTGTATGGGGGGGGGGCTCATGTTGGACCATCTGAAAACCACTTTGCCATTGGAATTTGGTTACCAAAACTCTGGTCATGATGGGGTACATCAACCCTCCCACATTAACAGGAAAAATGAAAATTGGTTGACTGTATCAAAATGGCGGTCCCAAAACTGATTTGAATGAGTGTTGTGTACCAAATTCTCCTGTCAAAAAATGGGAAAAAAAACACTTTCACAAAGACTTTTTCCTTAAAATGTGGCCTCATAATAGAACAAATACATTGCTGAAATAAAATTTTAAAAAGTTATTCCAGTACGGTTTACGATTTAAAAGGACAAAACCAAATTTTGAATAGTGCCACCAAAATGCTTATTTATGCTAATTAGCCTAAAAACGCCATGCTTATTTGATTTTTTTTTTCACCAAAATATGCGCAACTGATATTTAGGCAATTACATAAATTTTGGGCAAAGAAGCATTCAAACATGGTGCATGAAAAAAACAAAAATGTTAGGTCACATGGAACTCACTATACACTTAAGTGTTAACCTAGCTAGAATTTTTGTTGTGATTGGAGAATTTGTTGCGCTACGGGAAAATTGCCCCCTCGGAAACCACCGGGCTGGCTACGGCGCCTGACGGGAAAGATGGCTACAGCTAGATTAACTTTCAAAAATATAATCAATGTACCACAAGAACCATGTGTTAGTGACACTGCACATGTACAGCAAGGCGTGAATAATGATTCGTTGTCTTGATAGAGCCAGATGGCATTGTGCTTTACCAATATTTATTCTAGGTCCTGCCCCATATGTCAGAGGCATGAGAGTATACAAAAATGCATTGTCTTAATAAACATTACTGCTAGTGAAACACAGACATGCTAGTGAAGTTCATTCCACATGGCACTTATATGTACCATGCAATCACATATAGGACTGATTACTAACACTTTGAGTGATACAGTCGACTAAAGCTCTTCGGAATCCGAGTCAAATTTTTTTTATGTTCAAAAAATATTCCCAAATATGCATTTAGGAACGTATATGGAATCACCATGAACAATGCATAATGAGGTCAAAATAGTATAGTCTTGAGTTGTTTTCAGATGACTTCCTAATGGGACTCAGTGATATGGAAACATTCTCAAAAGCCACTGGTTGTTTGTTATAGTGTGTCCAGAATATACCGGTTGAAAGGGTTCAATTCTGATTAACGAACTCGCAGTATAGAAGACCAGTTTCATGCCGACGTTCGGAGCAAGAGCAATTAGTCATTTTTTTATAAGCTACAAAGAATGAAAGGTAGCATGAATACCTTAAAGAAAGAAGAAAAGTTTCAAGTAATTAAACTCAATCACATTTTGGGAGCCGCTTGAACACCAAAAATTGCTTTCCAAGATAATTTCAGATTCACATGTGCTTTTGATATGATTGAACCTACATTTTTTATTAAGAATTATTAATTTCCCCCTGAATTCAGCAGACCATAATACATGCAGTCTAGCAGTTAAATTGCAGTTAAGTCTTAAATCAGGAGCAGTTAAACTGACGGAATAATGTTAGTAGCAACAGTGAGGTGTATTTGTTGTCTAGGTTGGCATTAGGTTAGTTTTAAAGCTCAGCTAAATTCAGATGATAGAGTACAAAACAAGCAAAATATTCCTGTCCATATTTGGCTGCCAAATCAGTACTGTACAAAATCTCCCTCTTAAAATGATTCTTTTGAATACCATATTGTCTGTAATAACAGTCTGGGGCATTCAATTTTAAAAACAGGGTTGTTTTGTTCAGTTATTTTCTACTGCAAACCATAGCCAGCACCATCTGGAAATAGTTTACACACCACAGTACTCTAAAAAATACTGCAAGTTAAAACTTGCGAGATCCCCTCGCCGGTTGGTAAGAGAGAGTTTGCACACGTTTTCTGGGGAATAAGAGTGGAAAAGTCTGAAATATGCAAAGTATGACCTTTGACCTACAGACCTGTCCATCACAGCACAAGTAGATGTAGATACTAATAAGGTCCTGTGGTGCAAGTGTCACCTAGATCGGGTCAAGGGTCTGATGGGTACAGATGGGAGACAGACGGATGGCTGGAATAAGGGCAGCAAAGTCTGAAGTACACAAAGTATGACCTTTCGCCTACAGACCGGTCTTTCACAGCACAAGTAGCAGTAAATACGAAGGTTGCCCTGTGCGGCAAGTGTCATCTAGATCGGGTTAGGGGTCTGATGGTTACAGACCAGACTGACGGACAGACGACAGAGTTCAGTATGACAAAATCCCCCATGCCTTTTGGGCCAAGGGATAAAAAGATCACAGGTTTGAAGAAGCTCAACAGCATCAGTGCCATCCACAGCTATATGGACCAAAAATGGGACAGCAGTTCCAAAGAAGTTGTCCGATTAATTTGGTTAAAAGAAAAGAGATGAAATACAATGACCCTAAATGACCTCTGACCTCCTCATTTGTTACCCCGCATAAGACGCCTTGTCTCAATATATAAAAAGTTGAAAAAATGCCAACCAAAAGGTGTATATACTAGCAGAATATGATCCCAAGTGACCCCTGAATGACCCTTAACCTCACCTGTTACCCAACATAAGCCCCCTTGTTTCAATGTAAAGCAAACCAAGTATGAACTTGATCCATCGCTGCACTAAAAAGTAAAAGTTGAAAAAAAATGTCAACCAAAAGGTGTATACTAAATGTATACACACAAAGGTAGACACAGACAGACAGACACACAAATCAAGCCAACATAAGGTCTTTCTGATTGCATCAGACAACCTAAAAACATACCAGTCCACTAAAATAGGCTATTTAACACATTTTTACATAAACAGATGTAATTTCGTCACAATAATTTGACAATGTACTGAGTGCATTGTGCACAAATTATCCAGTTTCAGGTCATCAAATCTGCCACCAATTTTGCAATTGCGATTGATAACCAGCAGTGTTTACAAGCATGTAAATCGCATGGCATGATTGTTGGTATGTTTAGAAACATTGGATGTTAAAAATTGAGGGAGGCATTTATTAGAGGCGGAGCATTTATTACAGAAAATATGGCATGTACCAAGTCTGAAATAACCCCTCAAAGGTGCGTGTTCCGATTGTCTTTGGGACCCCTCCCTGATTTACCTTTGAAGTAGTATCGATTTTGATATCAGATGAAAGGCCGTATTTTTCTCATTGTTGTCCTGAAATTTGAGCCCTCAAATCCATTTTATTGCCAAGATATAAACAAAAACCACCGAATTTATGGTTAACCATCAATATTAGCAGAGTATTGAATAGGGCTTTGCAATGCGCATTATTGCTTCTACAATCGAAACCGCAAGTTTGTTTCCCACGGTACTTGAAGAGGCGTATGTGCAAGTGCCAGGCTCTTATATCAAGTATAACACAATAGACATAAATCGGAACAAGCATCTTTAATTTTAATCACATCATTTAGAAAACGAGTGCATCAATGATGCAGTAACCCATCAATTGGGATGGTTGGGAAATGCATAGTTGTGGGTCATAGGTCATGTAGGGTCATTACAGGTCAATTGACATATAGCCCATGGTCTTGGCCAGTGGATATCTTGAGCAAGTTTGGTGGCTATACAACAATAACTTGGAATGTTTTGATATTTTGGGGTCAAAGGTCAAGTATGGTCATTGGAGGTCAAAAGGGCATATGGGCCATAAGAGGTCATTCTGTGCATACCTTAAGAGTTCTGGACCGGTGGTTTCTTTAATAGTATTTTACTAGGCGGTCCTTGGATTTGGCTATCACCTGTGTTTTGTGATCACCTGGCTTGAATGACCCTCGGGTTTTGTGGTTCCTTTGACCTTGAATGATCCCTGATGACCTTGTCATGACCTTTCAAATTTTTGTCATCAACAATCAACCCCGCCCACCAAGTTTCACCTGGATAACCAAAGTTTACCCCATTTGACCGCCTTTGACCTTGAATGACCCCTGATGACCTTTGATCCACTAACCAATACAAACAAGGTCTTTGTAAGGTCAAGGGGCACCCACCCACCTTGTTTCAGGAAGGTGCAATCCTCGGTCTCCGAGAAAATATACACAGACACAGTGACAGACCACCGGTATAAATATATAGATGTGCAGAAGCGTTTTATAAAGGTTTGAACATGGGGCAAAGGTCATTTAGGTCTTTAGAGGTCAATCTGTGTACTGCCTATATGAGTCGTACCAGTTCTTTTGAGCATGTTTGGTGGTCACTGTAACTTATTTGCAGAAATTGTATACTAGCGGGGAGCTCGCGCTGCGTGCGGGTACCTGCTAGCTGAGTATACCTGCTAGATGAGTATACTGGAATGTTTTCAGAACAGAAATCAAGATACTGTATTCGACCTACCGTATTTAGTGCCTGGGTGCTTCATATCCATACGTCAAAGCATGGGTATAAAAGCACGGCCAAGTTACCCAATAATGACCTCTACATGACTTTTGACCCCAAAATGACCCCTTGAAAATGTGACCACAAAACTCGTACGGTGAAACTCTACCACCATATCAAAATTCGTATCCATACGTCAAAGCATGGCCAAGTTACCCGATAACGACCCCTGAATGACCCCTTGAAAACATGACCACAAAACTCATACAGCGAAACTCTACTACCATACCAAAACTCATATCCATACGTCAAAGTACAGCCAAGCTACTTGAAAACGATCCCTGAATGACCTTTGACCCCAAAATGACCCCTCGAAAGTGACCCCAAAATGACCCCTCGAAATGTGACCACAAAACTCGCACGGAGAAACTCTACCACCATAGCAAAAACTCATATCCATAATTCAAAGCATGGCCAAGTTACACGATAACGGACCCTGGATGATCCTTTGACCCCAAAATGACCCCTCGAAATTGTGACCACAAACCCTTACGTCGGAGCTCTACCACCACACCTAAAGGACGGCGAAACGCATAGCCGGACAAACAAACCCACAAGGTTGATTTTTTAGTAATACAGATTTGACCAAATGGGGTCAAAGGTCACATAGGTCCATTAGAGGTCAAAAGGGCACATGGGTCACCAAAGGTCATTCTGTGCATACCAGTAAGAGTCCTGGACCAGTGGTTCCTTTAGTTTGTCATAGCATTTTAGTTGCAAAAGTGTTTTATTATGTAGATTGACAAAATGGGGTCAAAGGCCATATAGGGTCATTAGAGGCCACTCTATGTATACTCAATATGAGATAAGAAGGTAATCGTGTGAAGGTAATCGGCAAATGTACACTAAACAGTTAACATTCACACTCCAGATACCCACGGCAATGCCTTACAATCCTCTGTAATGCAGCAAGCTAGACAATCGTATACGAGTCTCTTTTACAGCAAAACATCGACGCTTAGTTGCACACATAATAAGGATATCAGGGGGTCATGACATACCGGTAGCAGAGAAAATTGTCGGGTCTTCAGGGTACGAGTTTAAAAAAAAAACTATTAATTTTCGTATTTTTCAGGCCACTTTGAGGAAATATCCTCGTTCAAAAATAGAGGATTATTATTGACAAATTTCCCAGACTCTTGTTGAACGATTTTTAGGATATTCCTAGTCAAAATGTAAGGAATTTCTGGCAGGTGTGTTCCAAAGATTTCCGCTTAGTATTGATTTGCTTACCGCCACCTATTCATCATTTTAGGATCTTAATCATTTGAGGACTAACAGAGAATCAAGGCGCCGTTCAAAATTACTGTCATTTTTTGCTTCAAAAATGTAAAAAGTCTTCATTTTCCTGGGCACATTCAGAATTAGCATGAAAAATGCATTTCAATGAGTCGAAACAAGGCCTTGTTGGTGTTTTTAGATGGCTTTCCAAATCACCTGCAACATTTGGAGGGCCACCTCTATATCCACTGAATTATGTGTTACAAACGTATACAAAATTGGTCAGGGTCCAAAGGGTTAAAAGGTAAAAGTCGAATGTTAGGCCAATCATTTAGTGGAGCACCGTCGACACAAAGTAATATCTAAAACCCGTCAAAAGTATAAAGGCAAGTGTGTTTGTCGTCTCAACTCGCAATAGAATATAGTATTGCAGTGTAAGGGTTATTAAAAATATTCTGAAGTATGCCCACTGCTGTCGCAAGTGAATACCCTCTCTTGTTTATCATATTTATAGCATCGAATATTTATATCTAGAAAAAAGTGCCTTCAACTTTCAACGAACACTTATAAATTCCAGAACTGGCTTTTAACTTTTTCAAGGTAAAAATGGTCAACGTGGTGGAACATCGTTTAGACTTGAAGCTATATACAAGAGGAACAGCCACGTTGGGCACGGCATGCATTGTCGCAGCAATGTCCTTCGTATCGAAAACAGCCATTTTCTCAAACACCTCCAAAAAATATAACCAATATACATTAACTAAAAATTCTAAACTTTGCCGTCCAAACCAACAAACCCAACTTTTCATCCCTCCTATACCGTAAACACTATGCATAGTCAGTATAACAACTTCTTTTGTATCATCTCTATATAGTTGGGCGACCTTCATCCAGGGTTTGTTCACACTAAATCTAACTCAAGTCAAATGAACTCGCACTCGTGTTCGACCTCAGTCCCTGGTAAGCCCTTGGTAGATATGGTACCACGATGACCGTTTAATTTTCGCCCGAAGAACCCCGCCAGAACCGCTTAATAAGTACACACATAAACCAATATAGCATTCAGTAAGAAAGACGACAAGCACGGCATCAAATGATGCCCAAAACTTGACCAAAAGACACAAAAGTCACCCAAACTGACTCCTGTCACTGAAATTTAAAAAATCAAGCCCAACACGAGATTCCCCCAGTGTCTGACTCCCACTAGGCAGCTTTTCGTCAGAAAGGCACATAAAACGCCCAACTAGTAGAGAAAATAAGAGCCGACATATTAAAACACGCCGCTCTCGATCGCAATAACCCATCAATTCAATGAATTGATGGGTTAATAATAAATAACCAAACAATCAAATCCAGTATTTCAGTATTTTTTCCTCCTAAAACATTTTAAGAGCCAATGATGAATCGGTAATACAGAGGAGATTATCTTGCATTGCTTTCACAGATACCCATCTCTTTAGCCACAGGACACAACAGAGAGACCACAAAGTACAAGTATTAAGCAGCGGTAGCACAGTGAGGTGAAACGAGATGCGTGTGTGAGGTGTAGTGATAAGTGATGCTGCTGGTGATGATGCAAGCGGGCGGGGTTAACGACAGTACCTCGGGTATGGCCACCGATATTCTCCTTGTTCAGTGAAGGATAGGGAAAACACAAAACAAAACACAAAAAAACGACGGCATGGCTGAGGTAGCTAGCAGTGATAGGCAGGAGAACAAAGAGGGATAACAAACAGGATTTACCACAGTTTCATAACTGTATGGCTGGTATTTGAAAGGGAGACTAACTTTAGACCAGGGTTTAACCAGGGTTAGTCTACATGAGTGGACCTTTTCCTTCAAATGCTGTGGAAGTTAATGTAAACAGGTGAGAGAAAATTCCTCACTGGATGGGCCGAAACGGCCAATCCCACAAGGAATTTTCTCACACGGGAAAAAGGCCACTCTGTCGAGACTAACCCCTGGTTGAAACCACAGGTCTAAAGGTAAGATCCCGTTCGAATACCAGCCTTTGAGTTGAAGGGGTTGCGACAGCGATGTTTTTGGGCATCTTTGGTCACCTCTTTTAACCGTAAGTCCTACCTGCTAATTGGTCACAAGGGATCTTATATGATTTTGAGCCAATTACCAACATGATAAGAATGGTGGTTAAAGCTAAAGAAGTAAGAGCTAAATAATAGATTTCCAATTGGTTATTGATGAATATATGATGTAATTTGCCTTGTCCCATGTGATCCCCCCAATGTAAACTAATCAATCCCTACTTTATTGTAAAATGGTAATAAATTGGTTTGTAAACACACACAATATAAAACAAATAAAGTTTGAACAGTGGAATCCTGTTTGTTTGCAAATGTCTTTCCAATGAGCGCGAGTTACTGTGTTTTTGACTAATTAAAACTATTTGAGTGAAATATTCTACAATTGTGTATGCATTGGTGACAGGTGTGGCCTTTTCTGTAACTCAGACATTTGTCATATTTGCTGAAGCACCTTTTACACAATGACAACAATTTTGCCATTAATTAATTTTGACCAGCAAAAAATTAATCATTGTGACCACTACATTTTGCTTCAATCCCTCCAAAATCTCTTTTGGCCAATTTCTTTAGAATCCGAAATGTTTGGTGATTTTATTAGATGTTTTCAAGGTCTGAAAAGCCATCTTCCTTTTTTTCTGAGGTAAGCGGTAACCCTGAGACAAGCCAATTTGTTAACACCCTGGGGCAGTTTATCCGGCCGATCGATTGGTCATTTATGGGTTAGTGATGTAATAGCCAATCAGAGATATGAATAAGAACAGCTTTAAGGTGCATACAGATATAAAGACAGCCTATTTTTGAATTGGTTACTAAGAGTTATATTCATGGTATACCATTTAAATGAGCCCTCAGAGGTATTATACGAAAGGTGATAATCTCTGGGTTCGCTTTATTTCTTGAATGACTGATGTCACCATCATATCAATGATATGTAAAACCATAATGGTGCCCACTTCCATCTCCATACCAGAGGTTTTTCTCTCTGCTTTGTAACCATTTGTAACTGTTGCCCATCAGCCTTTCCATAATCGTTACACTCCTGCCTATGCGGGCGTCCACTCAATTTTCTGACGCGCATTAGGCCAACACCCCTTAAAGCCGCATAAAACGCTGTCTCTTTGGTTATATGTGTACATGAGAAAGAGAGGAATTGCGCTGTCCTGGAAACAGCCAAGGACATGACATATGCCATAATGTGACAATTACAGAAAGGTAAATACAATTTTTTTTTTTGAGGGTTCTAAAATAAAAGCACAAGTAAAGGCGAAAATTGGTCTACCTACAGTGTTTCTGAGATTGCCCACTTTCACCATTATCATTTAGATTGCCCCACTTTCACCATTATCATTTATCACAGCAAGTCCGCACTGCTGTTATATAATAAATATATTGGCAATATCCCATTCCTTGTTTGGAAAAGGAGCAGCAGATTGAGCAAAAATGGAAAAATGCAAAAAATATACAAGAATCGGACAAGTTATGTTTTTTTCGCGGGAGTCTAGCATATTATGGTTTCTCTATTTTTTTTAATTTGGTGTTTCACATTACTACGTTGTGGTTCCAGAAAATACACCAAAAATTTTTTGAATGAAAAAAAACAAATATGAAAAGGAAAGACATGGTGGGAAATCATAGTGGAAATTAAAAATTTGAAAGAAAGTAAAACTGTTATTAATATGGCAAAATGTTTTTTATCTGATTTTGCCAACCGCGACTATGAATTTTCCAGTCATTAATGTCAACATCTAATAATAACATCATAAAACACCCAAGTCAGAATTATCAGGAAAAAGTTTATCAAGTTTGTAGACTTTGTGTTTCTATGGCATTATACACACTGAAAATGTCCACTTCTTGGCCATATTCCAAGAAAACTGACTTTGATTTTCAGTTACTCTCCCCGACTCTGGAATTAGGATCCTGTACCATTCCTACCATGTCATCTCGTTTCATTTATTTAATTCTCTAATTTTAGTGCCAGAATTTTTTTTTAAATTGGGATTAAGTAGAGAAAATAAAACAATAAAATCAAGTTACAAACATTAGAAGGGGAAATTTCTTTAACAAAATAAAGACAGCATTTCTATAGACCAGCTTCCAACTTTTAAGGATAAGGTCTTAAGAGACCGCTGCTTAAACATCAGATTGTGCAATTAAATCTGTATGTTAGTAATACAAAGGTTGCGTAACTTTTCGCAGTTCTGGAAAAGTAGTCTGACTGACTATGCAATATTTCAAAAACAAACACTGTCCAAAATTGCAATTCCAGTCTGAAAAGCTGTAATTTTCAAATCATTTCAATAAAAAGTTGGGAAAATCTTAACTTGACAGACAGAAAGCCAAGGTGAAAATTGTGTACAAATATATTTTAATTTAAAAGTTCCCTAATTAATACCCTCCAAAATGCAGTGTCTTCATGCAGTGGTAATTAATACCCTTTTGAGATGGTATGGCCATTTAGTGACCCTGAGGTGACATTGACCCAATGAATTCAGCAGAATTTTGCAGGATAAAAAGCATGTGGAAGTGCTCTTCATTTCCCATAAGTCTACCGAATTCATAAGGTAGTGACCCCAGGGTCACTAAATAACCTCACCGTTTGCAAGGGTTAGAATAAAAATAGGCAGTCTTATGGTTATAATACATTATTGTGCATAAGTGGAATTTACTGCACCTCACAATCCGCCAACTATTAAAGGAAATGTGAGGTGGTTGCATTGCCTGATAAGTCCAATGCCCGAAAAAAAGGTGCAGCAGGAGGTTTGCCAATGGCTCTACTTCCATTTGTCTGAAGTCTTTCACAGAGGAGTATGGATTTCAGATAGAATAGCCATTGGGTGGTAAGACTACATTTAAAATCCAACTCCACGACCCCCCTGGTGGAAAATATCTGATTAAGTTTCTACAGGGGAGTATATATTGCAATGTAACAAAGCCCATGTGAAACTTATTTGAAATGCACACCCCCTCTGCAGAGGACTTTGTTAACATCTTCCACAGGGGGGGTATGTATTTCAAATGGAATAACCTGTTGTCTCAAATTCAGATCAGAGTGACAGTGCTCCAGACTTCACCACAAATAGATGCACATGGGTTATGTAATATAAACATAAGGCATGCCTACTGTGCCTAATCTCCAATTACTAGAAAAACAAGTGACAACAGTTAAAACAATTTGCAGCAATTCTGATCTACCTGCACACAATGTGAATGTGTTTTTTTGTCATCACTTCAAACAGCATCAATATTATCTATCTAGAACCTCTAACACAGCAACCCAAATGCAATTTACCATATACCTACGGCAGAATGGTTTCACATCTCTTACCCTAAGGCTGTTGATGTAGGAAGATGAGTGTACGACCAGCAAGTCAGCTTCGGTGGCCTCCAGAGGGCGTACTGATGTAGCCTCGCTCAACATGCCATCTTCTGTAATGGTAAAAACACACAAGCAAGAGTGCAATAAATCATAGCAGCATACACAATACATACTATTATCACACATATAACACATTATAATCAAGTTGAAAGGATGAGGTTCCCTGGGTATAAACCCATACCCAGGTTTACACTTCAAACTATTTTCAATTTGGATCAATTTCAGATCCAAGACACAAGAATTTGTCCTCATGGATAGAACATTCATCATACGCCTCAATTTTGAATGCACAAAATATTCACATCTGCTCTATATGCATACCCAATTTGTCATATATGGTACTAATTTTTTTGCTACCTATATCCCATCCTTAGAAATATTATTATTTTAATTAATAGAAACTTATGTGGGTAAAGCCCAGTTCTTGTTATGAGGCAAATTCTACAAACAGGACCTGGGTTCATAGCTGAGCAACTATTATTTTGTTGTTTTACAAGATGGATACATTTGGGCTGAATAGCACATTTTGGTCATAAAATATAATATTCCCCCCATACATTGCACTGAAGCAAATTTGCCATTCATAAAACCCAAAGTTACCTTATTTTTCCATATCCAAGCCCTATTCAAAGCTCATCCTTTTTATTCTACAAAGTCTACCTTTATTAGTACAGTATTGTTATATTTTTCATGCATCCACAGGAAACAATGTTACCCTACCTTCCTCCCTCCATCCCCTTCATTCATCTATTGACCTATTACTTAAAGGCCGACTCAGAGATTTTTTAAATATAACTTTTTGTGTATTTATTGAAAATAGTCAACCAGAACTAAAGATATAGTCACCTAAAATGCACAATTCCAAAGTTTGAGATGTATCGGATTTTTTGTTTCCATGCAGTAAACAGTTATGTGTAGTACACAGTGCCATAGGATACTATGTGTAACTAAAAATATAACAAAGTTGTGATTTTCTATATGAAGGACTTCAATTTGAGCTTTACTATTTCACACAGTGTTTAGTATATGCAAAAAACACAATTTGTTTTTAAAATGAGGGCGCCCTCCTCGGAAAATCTCTGAGTCAGCCTTTAACACCCACCTCTTAAAAAGTTGAATACTTTCCCCCACTTCCCCGAATCAAACGGGTGCAACTTCTCCATGCCTAGAAAACCAATGTTATATTCAGGTGAATAGACAATAGGCCACTGATGGTCCTCAACATCTACAAACAACTTAGTTTTATGAGGCTGTTCTGATGCAGCAGACACTCCTCCTTTATTGGAGTCAGTCTTAAGTACTTTTGTTTTGGGTTGACCTTCTTCCGTGCTTCCCGCCTCAACTTGAATGTCCTCGGCGTCTCTTGCTTCATTGTATTCAGCAGTCCTCTGTGACAAGTGTTCTTGAAGACTTTCCATTCTTTCACTGGACCTATTTGTATTGCCATCCTGTGGTTCTACAGGTTTATTTGATGGGCTCTGTGCGTCTCCCCCAGTTGCACCGGAAACTGTGGCACCTTTGTCGGCCGAGTCATCCATAATGGCACTGCGAACTAGAGTTACGATTGGTTTATCCAAGTACCTGCAAGAAACAAAATTTGACATGATTCACATTATCTCTTTGATTCAACTTTGCTCCCTGGTAGATTCTGAAAAGGTCAAACTAGAGGTGGCTCATTTAGGAATAGCCATATCTAAAAAAAACCCAGGTAGTAACCTGTACATTAACCCTAACCCGGACCGGGTCGTTTTGCCGACCGACGGCCCAAATGCAACGAAAGGCAATCTATTTTTATTTTTAACGGCCCAGATGCAACGAGAGCCAAAGTTTGCGTTTCATTGCATCTCGGCCGTTTTTCCCGGCACAGGAATAAGTAAAAAAAAAAAAAAAAAAAAAGTATTCAGCAGTCCTCTGTGACAAGTGTTCTTGAAGACTTTCCATTCTTTCACTGGATTTATTTTTATTGCCATCCTGTGGTTCCACAGGTTTATTTGATGGGCTCTGTGAGTCTCCCCCAGTTGCACCGGAAACTGCGGCACCTTTGTCAGCCGAGTCATCCATGATGGCACTATGAACTAGAGTTACGATTGGTTTATCCAAGTACCTGCAAAAAAACAAAATTTGACATGATTCACATCATCCCTTTGACTCAACTTTGCTGCCTGGTAGATTCTGAAAAGGTCAAACTAGAGGTGGCTCATTTAGGAATAGCCATATCTAAAAAAAAAACCCAGGTAGTAACCTGTACATTAACCTGGGTAACCACCCAGTTTACAAGGTTTCTGGAGGTGACCTACACAAGACCAGAAATGCAATTATATTCAGTGTGGCAAAATTCCATGGGTTAGCCATAGGGGGCAAGATTGCTACCCATTTGAAGAGTTACACTGCTACCCAACCTATTGGCTTTTGTATAGCATTTTCTTACAATGCTAAATATACAAAAGCTTTTCCCATTATGATTATAAAATTGCCAAAACTGCTACACAAAATTTCAGAAGGAATTTGCACACTGGATTATATGGTCCGCTCTTCTGAGACAGGATTTTGTTTTTTAACCAATGTTAAATAGTACCTATCTGAGATTAGAGCATACCTAATGAAATGATGGGAAAGAATTAGATTGTGCCACCACCCTATGAATTCGGCAGCCGCAAGGAATAAACTGCACTTGTTTCGAAGGATGTGGTGGCGAACAGAAATACTAAATTTTCCCAAATGCATCACACTTTATATTGGAGACAGGGCAGGGGGCAATTTTAATATGGGACATTAGAGACGTTTGAACACATTTTGTGGACCATATGCCCCATTGTGAGTGTGATAAAAACAACAAATCCATCACTTTAACACATTACTTGATTATAAATACCAAATGAGGACTCCTGTCAGAATATAGGTCCATTTCGTACCCGATATTGACCATTTGAGACCTCAGCCAGGTCTCACGTTTTTAAATCAGGTGGTTATCCAACCAAAATACCATACCCAGTTTAATATAACACAAACACAGCCACATTCCTCCCAATTTGTTGTACACAGTTTGCAAGTGCTCTGTGTGTACTCTTACAAACATACCTGCTATCCAAAACCATTGTCACTCTACCATTGAAAGTTATGAGCTTCAACCGGGAGTTAGGGTTGTGGGTACCTCCAATAATCTGATGTCATCTCTACTTGCCTAGCGGGGTGCCGTGGTGCCTATTACGTGACTATTTTGTATTCCTTATGTGGTTAGGTAGGTACTATGTGGGTACTACACAGATCTACACAGCACTACCACATTTGGGTATATCTGTAGGTACTGCCACCAATAAATCTTTGCATGGGAAGAACAAGAGGTGCTGCAATGTTTGGGGGGGTAAACCACTAGAGTACACGATCATTACCAAGGGGGTCCTTCTTATAACTTGAATACATTAGATGAGAAATGTTCTGTGTATTACGGGGATGGCTGAAACAAAGGGCATTAGTATGAGCATAGCTAGGATGCGTGTGTGTATGTGGAGGGGGGGAAGGAAACACTCCACATTCTGTGTAAAATCAATTTGCATCTAAAGAAAATTTTGGTAGGTCTGGCTGTTGGTATTATTCTGTTGATGTGTCACTATTATAAAAGAACTTTTTGTGGGATATGTAAAAAAAAGATCACTTGGCTCACAACCTCATCCACATAAGAAAGCCAGGTTATATTTATGCCCAATCAATACAGACTCCCTTTTACCTGTTGATGTGTTGTAGTCTGCAGCTTTCTCTATCTCTTTGCTGTTGTACCCATTATCAATCTTAACCACTTACTATGCTAATTCCCCTTGTACCAAAACCTCTTCTGGTAGGTAATACCCACCTGTTCAATCGCTGTTGCCACTTTTCCGTCCCATCAAAGCTGAGAGAAGGGAAGGCTAACCAACAACGGCCATCCTATCTGAGCCTACCGATGCGGTGATGACGTCTCACAGAGGTCTGCCGAAAGCTCTTCACCTCGACCGATGACTCTACCGCAAGTCTGCATTTGACGTCTACAAGTCTAAAGGCCAATAGGTCCATTCTCGCCCCTGAAATTGTTTTTTTAACAAGGAAATAGAACGATTAAACACAACACCAAAATTAACCTTAAATTGTTTGTAAGGTGTTGATGAACATGCTAATATATGTACTGAAACAAAAAGTGCAAGATATACAAGTATCTTAAAAAAGAACCAAATAAATGGACTATTTTGGGGCTTTTTAGATTGTACTTGCTTCTACCATTTTTAGTTGCCGTTTACAATGTAGGCCAGCGCTATATCTGTCCCCCTGAAGTACGAAGTAGCAACGCAGGCGTATACATTGTACTACTTTCAGCGCGCACGCGTTAAAGAACAGCACACTGCAACTTAAGAGGTCTGGGTATACGCACGCATCATCACTTGCATACTTCTGCTGGAAAAAAGTATGAAGAAGAAAAAGAACAAACTCTAAATTAGGTTAGAGGTGGGATTTCAGTTGGCGTCTTAAAGTGGTTTATTGTTGTTTTGGTTTTAATGGAGCTCAAAGTGCAAGGCATTCCAATGTGGGGAGGCAGCGATGGAACATCCGATCAAGCTGCCATCTTCCTGATATGAGGAAGATCAAAACTGACAGCAAAGTGCGGGAGCCGAGAGATAATGAGTCTGGCGCAATTAAAAATTAGATCATATATAGGCCGGGACGGATGAATGAAACGCTTTATGGGTTTAATTGAAGAGATTTAAAGTGGCTTCCTTTGGACTATGGGCAACCAATGAAGAGATGGTAGGAGAGGTGAGGCATGAGTGCGCCTGGGCTGTCTAAATATCAGTCCGAGCAGATTTGGTACGTGTAATGCCTGTTCCAAAAAGTCAAAACCTACTTTTTGATGATGTCACTATATTCTGGTAGAGAAAAATCACTGACCGGTCTTTAAATACATAGTTTCATGACACCAATAACTCTCAAATCTACCTATGACTGACCACAGGTGGTTTGATAATAAACGCCGCATGGTCTTTGCACCAGATTGAAATCATGACACTAACCAACTCTATTCGATTCTTGTCTTGGATTCATAATGTCACCTCTTTTTGTCGAACTATGCTCATCTAACCGTAACTGCGAGCATTTACGGTTAGAAGTCTAGATGTACCAGAAGGGCGGAAATTTCAACCAAAATATGACCAGTTAATCCTTCAGGTATGTTCCAAAAAAATTCAATCCAAAATTTTCAAAATTACTTTTTTTTCTTCAAATAGGTTGATCAAAGAAACAACATGGCCTAGCATAAATATTAAGAATTTTATGGCAAATAATACTCGAGATATCAGCTTTCATCCCCTATTGTTTCTCTATGGGCCTGGGGCAAAACCTGTGAACAATTGGGTCATTTTCAGAATTTGATTTTTAGTCCAAACTTTTGCTAAAAACAGTGGATATGAATGAAACTTTTTTAGAAACTAAAGCATTGGATGAAGATGCCCATTAAAATCACTTTTAAACACTTGAAACTGACATTGCAAAAAAATGATTAATTATCATTAAGTTTATTAAGTTGTGTAAAAATAATATCTTAAACTTAAAGTGAAAGAGCAAGAAATGCACATGCATCTGCTTTTAAATATTTTCAAATAAAAGTTTTATACGATGTCCAAATAACATGCATGTAGAGAATATTGTTTAAAAATTATTTGCCCTTAATTGCTAATTAACCAACTTAATTATTACTGATTGTGTACATGAGTAATTAACAAATGATAATGATATCTCAACTAAAGTTTATTGATGAGTCACATCACTATGACTGGCATCTGGTTTCATTAGTAGCCTGCAGCCCAAATTTTCTCCCCAATTGCGGCTAGTTTTTGCATGGAACTATTGATCAAAAAAAAAAAAAAAAAAAAAAAAAAAAAACAAATGAAAAATCCACAATAAATTCAGTCTTATTTTTACAACTATTGCAAAAGAAATCATTCTGGAAAATCTTAAAAGTGGATATAAAATGATTTTCGGCACGCATTTCAGCAAAATCAAATTGAAAATATAGTCACGCAAAAATACGTAGCCCAATCCAAGGACTTAGGCAGGATTTGGAGAATTGGTGTGTAAATAAATAAATTGGGTGTGTAACTTTTTGTTGCAGCGGAGCACATCACAGTTCAGAGCTCGAAGTTATTCGATTGGGGGGGGTCAGGGCTATTAACAATAACACCAAGGTTGCCGAATTTTTGCAACCTTTTAAAATGGAAACAGGGACGGAAGGACGAGGGACAGAGTGAGATAGTGAGAAGTAAACCTAGATAGCAGGAGAGAGGGAGGTTGGAAATAGCACTTTCATGTAAATCTCTACAAGGTTTCAATATTACTCCAATTGGGTATTTAGGAGGGTATGTACTCAGTTAAAATGAATGTAACCTAAGTTGTATTTACTGCATTATTAATCTAAGTATTTGCTTACAAATTGCCAAATTACATTCATTATTAATACCACTTGAGGTATTTGGTGCATAAATAACCAAGGTCTAGCACACTACCAATTTTGAAGTTCTTTATTAGGGCCCTGCACGGAAGGTAAATTATTTGAATGGAACTTTTGTTGCCCTCCAGATCATCAAGGATGCTAAAAATACAATGCATGCCCTGGTTCACCTGAACATTTCAGCTATTTCGACAGGTGATTCGTAGAGTTTTATTCTCTGCATGCTGGTTGTCCTGGAGGCAGTCTGGCCAAGATAACCTATTTACTCTGCCGTGCAAGCGCCCTATTGGGCATATGTGAGTTTGATTGAATTTTTTTTTCATTTTGGCTCAAAATATATGTAAATTAGGTTTAATAATACCAAAACATTCACAGAATGTAAAAAAAAGTAGTGCAGTCTAGCATCCTACCAAGTTTAATTGGTTTATGTATGCATGAGGTAGATTAAATCTTCTCCTTTTGCTCAAAATATGTCAATAGGTTATTATACTACCCATTCAGTGAATGTAACCAAACAGTCTAGGTCTGGCATCTTACCAGTTTGATAGTTCTTTGGGCATTTAATACATGATAAGAGTGAATTTTCTCATTTTGTTTAAAATATACAATGGGGTCAATATTATACCATATATTCAGTGATGTAACCAAACCGTGTTGGTCTAGCATCCTACCAAGTTTGAAGTTCATTGATATTGTATTCAATGGATGTAGAGTGAAATATTCCTCATTTTGACAAAATATGGCAAATTAGGTTTTTATAATACCAATATATTAAACAAACAAAACAATTGAATGTCACCAAACAGTTAAGTCTAGCCTCCTACCAAGTTTGAAGTCCATGGCATTGCATTCAGGAGGTATATTGAATTCATCTCTTTTTGCGATAAATATGCAAATTATTTCATTATACTGTCATTACAGGGCCGGCGGAAGCAACTTGAAAGTGGTGCGGCGGGCTCATGAGTGTCCGTGTAAGCATAGTAGCTATACAAGCGCCACAGAGCGTACGGTATAACGGTGTGCAGTTCTCTGTCTTCTATGATCTTTTGCCCAAATTATGCTCCAGGACCTAATGGTTCCCCCTCCTCGCTAAGCGCGAAACCCTGCTATCGCCTTTCCAAAATACATTTTCCCACTGATGCAAATTTGATAGAAAACAATTTAATAATGCTTATAAGTATGATCAACGGGTTAAAAAGTAAAACATAGTTGATGGTTTAATTTTTGTTTAAAATAAGCAGAAAGTGTTTCTTGTAGATTTCTATATCACGCTGGGGTGGGTGGCGGGAGGGGGTGTCCCCCTCCCGAGAGCGCGGACCCTTGCAATCGTCGTTTTCCAAAACCATTTCCATGCAAATTTGGATAGAAACAACTTGAAATTTGTAAGTGGTTCACTTGAGTAGGCTAGCTTTTCATCGCAATGGTATTGATTATTGATTAACCACGATTGGTCCCCTATACTTAACGTGTGTGCAAAGTGGTTTTTTTGAATATTTTTTTCTCTAGACATCCGCCATTTTGTTATTTGAGCTCTGTTTTTAACGTCATTTTCACCAGGGTTCTAACAAAATATTGTATGTAATAATATCTTCACCGATTGATATGTCACCCACTTTTGAGAAATTTTAAGACAAAAGTGTCAAACCTTTTCAGACCAACCTTGAGAAGAGCGCGTGTGGTCCAGTGGATGAGCATTCGGCTTGTGATACGAAGGTCGTGGGTTCGATCCCCCCTGTTGCCAACGCGTGTGTCCTTGGGCAAGACCCTTTATCTCGATTGCCTCCCTCTCCCCCCCGTGCTAAATGGGGAGCTGCTATCCCGCCTCCCGAAGTATGAGTATGCCTTGGGTATGTGGCAGCTGATTGTCTTCCCAATGTAGCGGTAAAATTGTCATCGCTTTGATACACATGAAAGCGCCATATAAAATGCGGCAAATTATTTTATTAGGTATGATCACCGTTTTTAAAAGTAAAATGATATTTTCTGGTTTTAAGTTTTGTTTGAACTATCATACAGTGTTCATGGTAAATTTCGAATATAAAGCTGTCTGGGGGTAGGTGCGGGAGGGGGTGTCCCCCTCCTGCGCGAAGCGCGGAACCTTTGCGATGTTCGCTTTCCAAAACATATTTTCCCATTCAAATTTGATAGAAACAATTGGAAATAATGCTTATAGGTATGATCAACGGTTTACAAAAGTAAAATATAGTTGATGGGTTAACATTTGTTATATGCAAAGTGTCAATGGATAGTACGAGTATGTATATCGAGCTGCCGGGGTGAGTGCGGGCAAAGTGCGGAACGAAATGTTCACTTTCCAAAACACATTTTTTTCATGCAAATTTGGTGGTAAAGAACAAATTGTTTTAGTTTTTGCCTGATGCAATCGCCGCAATGCAGCGATGCGGGTGTGGGTGCGAGCGAAACTTATGAGTATAGCATATTTTCTACTTAATAATTGATAGACCCAATTCAAAATTAATTGCAAGTTAATTATAAAAATAGTAATATAGGCCTAGGCCTACTTTGAGTAACGGTCTGAAAAAGACTGATAAACTTAACTGGTGTAAGGCTAATTTTTGAATGAAGCACGCCAAAGTTGGTCCACGGGCCGTTTCATGCATGGGTAGAGGTAGTACAAGATTGGTCGTAACGTTCAATGACAAATTTGTCGTCATTTCTCAAATCTGGAGAAGCGGAACAATTTTGCAAATTTTATGGGTAATTGAGTATTTTCCAATGTAAGTAACAGGGCATTTTTTTCTGTATTTCCACGGTGCAAGTTTTTTTAAACCTCTTATAAGGTGTGGGTTAAATGTTCTCTCGTGGGCTCTCGTGGGAAATGTTCATGGAGAGTTCATATATCAAGCGACGCGAGGGGTGTGGTAGTGGTGTCACCCTCCCGCGCGAAGCGCGAAACCCTTGCAATGTTCGCTGTCCAAAACGCATTTTCTCATGCAAATTTGAGCGAACAAATTTGAAATTTGTAAGTGGTTCACGTTATATTTGTAAAGTAAAAAGTAAAGTTGATTTCTTTTTGTATTAATCACGTTACATCATGTAACGTGTTCGTGGAGAGTTCCAATATCAAGCGACACGAGGTGTGAGTGCGGGAGGCTGGAAACCGTTGCAATGTTCGCTTTCCACAACACATTTTCTCATGCAAATTTGACAATTTGAAATATGCAAGTTTTCCCCTATATATGCTTGAAAAGAGTTCCATATGTACCCCTTTTTTAAATCCTACAGGAAACAAACAAAGATAGGCCCTGCACTGAAATCGGCCCCGGTCTATAACTCCTTATAGGCCTAGGGTGCAACGAAGATTTTTGGGGCATCCATAATATGTCTTACATTAGTGATTTCATATAGGTTAGATTTTGATATGCTTAATTTTAATGTAAAAACATGGTGTAAAACATAGTCAATTCGAAATTTCACAATTTTGTACAAAGAAAATCTCAGCTTTACATATAGTGCGAATCAGAATTTTATATTTTTTTCGAGGAACACCCATTATGGGAAAATCTCTCGTTTTGCACCTTTAACGCGAGTTAGGGCGAAATGTTCGAGACGTGCCTTAAAAGCCTTAATAATCAGTGGCGTGCCCTGGACCTTTTTTGGGGGGGGCACATGGTGAATTTCCCTTAATCAGTGGCGTTGCTAGGATTTTGGAGACGTGTAATGTACTACCGACAAAAAATTCCGACTGGCTTCGCTCACCGGTGACCCGATTTTTTTTTGGAGCCGCACGCATCATTGAAGGCAGGGATGGGGAAATCTAGATCAACCTACATCAAACTGCTATGCATATTTTTATTGTAAAGGCTCTGCCTGCTTAATTCATGCTGTCCCTCATCAAAAACAACAGCTTTTCCAAAAGAAAACTGTACCGACTAAAAACATATTCCCTGTGGCTACGACTTCTGCTCCGAATGGATCTTTTCCCCGCATGGGCTGGCAAAACCAAACTTCCTCCCCGGTGCGCACGCCACTGTTAAGAATATGGCAATTCGCCGCATGCCGTTGCATTCCTCATGCCATGGCCCGTGAAGCATTAAGTATATACAAGATGAGGAATGTGGGGTAACTGACGGGAATTACGCGAGATGATACCTTTAATTTCTGATCCCTTTTATTTTGCGCAATACGTACCAGCTGGCACGACTACACGGATATGATAAAACTATACTGGAGTTTGAGGAGTTATGATAACAAAAGTAGAATAATTAAGTAAATGGAACACAGGGTCCCGGCACAGGGTAGGAAAGTGAAAAGAAAAAAAAAATAGGAAACTTCAAACCTGTGAGAATTCCGGTTGCGAGTTGCAAAATTTCGAAGTTAAACATGCGAATACAAGATGAACAAGGACACCGTTCTTCAGTGATCGAGTCTGTTTTCGTGAATCGCTTCCATTTCAGCTGATCGCTTCATTTAAAGTGATTGCTGCCGTTCATCACTCAGCTAGCGGGTCTCCCGCTAGTTAAAGTCTAAAGTATGCTAAGTATCATTGTCGCAATTGGTTTTTTGGCGAGTTGGGAGAGGGACGACGGCTCCATTGGATCCGCCATTGAATTACTAATTTTTGCACACTTAGACAATAAAAACTTTCAATTCAACCTTTAGTCGATCTCCCTTCCCCATCTTTTCCTATCACTCCCTCTCTCCACCATCGCTTTCTCTCCGTTCTCTCCTCTCTTTTTGCTTCTCTCTCTTCTCATTGCTCTTTGTTTTTTTTTTTTTTGCTTCTCAAAAAGTGGTGCGGCGATCGCCGCACCTGGCGATAGCTTGCGCGGCCTGCATAATATTCACTGGTGTAAGCAAAACATGGTTAAGTAATCTTCAGAACTAATCAAGGACTATCATCCCACCAAATTTTTAAAGTCCATCAGTGTTTGGTCAGGTTCAATCATCATGTTTTACAAAATCACATATTTAGAAAAACACCATAGAAATTATATTAAGCAAGTAGTGGGCTATACCGATCTGTTCCATTTTATAGTGTAATAGGTTGTTGAAAGCAGTATACTGCACGTGGCCACACGCGGTAGATAGCCACATCAAAATATATAAATGCAAATTTAGGGTCTTACAAGTCACAGCTCGGCAATAGGGAGAGGTTGGAGATCTATTGGAAGCTTTAGATCTTGCCGCACAA
>JAMKCH010017511.1:0-23880 GCA_023653785.1 Ophioderma brevispina | reverse complement strand
AACAAATTAATTAAATCTGATGACTTAAGTGTGCTCAAATCCATAAGAATTCCAATGTTTCCTCTGCTATTGCTATATAGCCGTGGACAAAATACGTTTGCAAAAGTTTTAGGGAAATAGTCATTGTTTGGTTATTTTTATACCGTTTTCTTTCTCTTTTTCACCATATGTTCAAAACAGTACATAAGCTAAACCAAGGATACGAATTGGTTAAGTAAGCAAAAAGTGCCGTTTCTAGAGGGTAACATTCTTTCTGAGACACCCTGTACATGTACTACTACTACTTCTACATGTAACATATTTTTTTGCGACCAACTTTGTTTATCATTCGAAAAAAAAATCGTTTGAAAAACACTATTTATCGGCGATAAAGGGAGTTTTTCGTATAATTGTACATCTAGCTAAAAGAGTTTATCGGTGGTGGTGGTGCTGGTGGTGGTGGTGGTGCTGGTGATGGAGTTGGTGGTGGTGGTGGTGGTAGTGGAGGTGGTGGTGATATGGTAGTGGTGGACTGGTGGTGCTGGTGGTGGTGCTGGTGAAAAAAAAAAAAAAAAAAAAAAAAAAAAAAAAAAAAAAAAGGGGGGGTGGGGTGTTAATGAAGAAGGTAATACTGATAAAAACAAAACGAATCATAACGTATGTTCTCATTTCAAAAGGAACGGGTCGCCATCACCAAGAAGTGAATACTTGTATGCTGTCGGTGGGAACTGTAGCTGGAAATACAAAGGCCCTTCAACTCAACAGCCTATATATGGCACTATACGTGTGAACGAGTGGAAGTTACGAATTGGGGAAATAAGTAAGTTTGGAGGTACAGAGTGCCCCAAAATAAATGTTATGATCTAACCAAATAATTTTATATTTCATCGAAAAATCTAACTTTAAAGCAATAATTTGTGATTTCTATCACAAATTTCACTTCCAAGTAAAAACAAATCAAAGTAGATGACTTTACCAAACTTTGATCTAAAAAATATGCTTTTACATCTACGGCCGAGCCAATTAGGATTTGAGAAACAATGGAAAGTATGTGCCATATTTTACTTTCTGAAAACAAAGGCTCTTAAGTAACATCAATGCCATTATGCCGATCGGGCCTACCAACATATAATGCCTGTCCTATAATTACCATGGTTTTTCACTGTAATTGATGGCTCGGCCTAAGGCATCCCAGCATGCTCGATAGGGTTCAAATCAGGGAAGCAAGCAGGCCATGGTATCTGCTCCACCCCCTCTGCCTCAAGAACAGATCATGTGAACAATTGCTATTTCTGTTTGGAAAGTTTTAGCAAGAAGAAAAAACGGTCTTTAAACTACCAAGTATACCTTCTGCTTTACGGCCAGTACCTCATTGTGATGGTCTGCCAATACCTATGCCTCCAGAGTCATTCACTCTTGAATCTGAAGATGAAGATGGTAAATCCCACCAAATATATGAGCCCTCAACTTCAAAAGACCCCGGTTTTGCTCCAGGTATGACATCTCGTGAACCGCACATAATAACACAGAGCGATCTTGTTCGAGATTTGGAACTACAAAAGAGTAAGGGAGAACTATTGGGGTCCAGACTTCAGCAGTGGAATCTCCTGGTAGAAGATGATAAAGTGAGTGTTTTTCGTGACCTACAGAAAGACTTTATATAATTCTTTTTCATGGATGATAACCTTTTAGCGTGCAATGACATTGATGGTTTGATGGCAGCTCTCAATATCATTCATAATCCTGATGAATGGAGATTGTTCATTGATTCGTCAAAGTTGAGTTTGAAAGCTGTTTTGTTCCATAATGGCAATGTTTTGCCATCAATTCCAGTTGGACATGCAGTTTATATGAAGGAAACATATGATAACATCAAGCAACTTCTGAAGTGCATAAATTAGACAAACATCAGTGGCAGATTTGCGGTGACTTAAAAGTTGTTGCTATTGTGCTAGGACTTCAAGCAGTTATCCTAATACGTGTTTCTTTGTGAATGGGATAAGTCCTATCCAGAGCATCTCACTATATCCAGAATGACTGCCTTAGACAGTCTTGGAACCGGGAACACCCAAAATGTAAAGTATTCACACACTTGTATATCCAACAAATTGTATGTTGCCACTACTACACATCAAAACAGATAAAACAGGAGAAGCATTTAAGTTCCTTGGGTGATAAATTACCAAAACTTAGTGACGCCAGAATAAAGGAGGTGTATTTGTTGTTCCCCCCATTCGTGACTACTGGAGACAACGAGTTTAGTAGTGGAAAAGAGAAGGCAGCGGAATGCTTTCCCGTTTTATTAGCCACCAATTTTGCTTTAAATACTGACATTTACGAAAAGCGGTTCAAAAATTGCTTTTGTCCTATCAAAAGCTGGGGGGGGGGGGGGGGGGGGGGGGGGGGCTGCAACATGTCTCTAAAAATTCATTCCCCATTCGCACCTTGAATTCTTCCATTCAAACTGTGGAGTAATCAGTGAATGAACAGGGAAGGTTCCACCATGACTATTTTTGCAATTTAAAACTATAAAGGGAAGTGGAGCCCTTCATTACTGGCAGACATTGCTGGACCGTGACAAGAGATGCACTGAGGTTCAATAACAATATGCAGGCAAAGAGACCTAGGGTTGAGTCTGTATAGGCGACTATATTATGGTGGAATGTATTCACAAGTACTGTACTTTGCACATCGAGTCCTATAAAAAATGAAAACCATCATTTGAATCATTGATCTTGGAAGCAGACAACGGTTTGAAATTGTTGACCAGTTAAATTGTACGAGGATGGCCCTGGGTATCTTCTTCCCTGGCCTTTCACCTTTGAGGTCTTAGGTTAGATTCCCGGTAGGGGTTTCTTCTCGGCGGGCCTTTATGTGAATTTGGTTTCTCGATTTACTCGATCCCCAAGGTTTTTAAAAAAAAAAAAAAAAAAAAAGGTTTGTATAGCAATGGCGCGCAGTCGCTCGATGATGGAATCGCTTCTTTTCAGCACATAAAGGGTTAATTATTTTTTCTGATTATGTAATTAATTTTGTTTCATGCATATGAACATACATAAGCAGAAAAATATTTCTGGCAACAGGGTTTGCTAATTTTTATTTTTAAAATCACACTCCCGTTGGTGCCTAAGGGGGGGGGTTCCTAGGGACCCAAGCTAATTATCTCATTAACGGTCTAGAAATTTTAGCAATTTTTTTTATGGAAAGAAGCGCATCAATAAGTTACACAATTACAAAAAATTAGAGTTCGAAAATATTTTTCACGACTGAGAAATCGCCGAAAAACAAATCTTGGGTACTATGGAACCCCCCCCCCTTAGGCACTTAAGTTTAAGACAGTCATTGGAACCGGGAACACCAAAAATGTAAAGTATCCACCACTTGTAGATCCAAACAAAATTGTATTGCCACTACTACACATCAAAACAGATAAAACAGGAGAAGCATTTAAGTATCTTGGTGATAAATTACCAAAACTTAGTGAAGCCAGAATAAAGGAGGGTGTATTTGTTGGTTCCCCAATTCGTGAGCTACTTGGAGACAACGAGTTTAGTACGTGGAAAGGAGAAGGCAGCGTGGAATGCTTTCCGTTTAGTAGCCACCAATTTTCTTGGAAATACTGACATTTACGAAAAGCTGGTTCAAAAATTGCTTTTGTCCTATCAAAAGCTGGGCTGCAACATGTCTCTAAAAATTCATTTCCTCCATTCGCACCTTGACTTCTTTCCAGTCAACTGTGGAGTAATCAGTGATGAACATGGGGAAAGGTTCCACCAGGACATTTTGGCAATTGAAAAACGATACCAAGGGAAGTGGAGCCCTTCATTACTGGCAGACTATTGCTGGACCGTGACAAGAGATGCACCTGAGGTTCAATACAAGAGGCAGGCAAAGAGACCTAGGGTTGAGTCTGTATAGGCGACTATATTATGGTGTATGTGATTCATCAAGTACTGTACTTTGCACATAGAGTCCTATAAAAAATGAAAAATCCAGAATTTGAATCATTTGATCTTGGAAGCAGACAACTTTTGAAAATTTGTTGACCAGTGTAATTGTACTGGAGGATGGCGCTGGGTATCTTCCCTGGCCTTTCACCTTTGAGGTCTTAGGTTAGATTCCCGGTAGGGGTTTCTTCTCGGCGGCTTTATGTGAATTTGGTTTCTCGATTCATACTCGATCCCCAAGGTTTTTATGGGGTACTTCGGTTTCCTCCTGCATCTAAAATCGAGTTTATTGGTATAAATCTGTTCTGGTATTATGGATTATCTACTGAGCGCCGATTATGGTTGCATTATATTACCATGATTTAAATATGATGTAAGTTGACCGCGATTGAACATAAGTGGGAAAATTATCCAGAAGAAGTCATACGCATGAGTTAGTATACCCACCATAGGAGGCTATATTGCCCAGCTGAGCTGAACGATTTGTTCATTTACATATTACATCACATACAATATATTAAAAATAACTCTGGAATTTCAATTTCATTAAAGTTGATTTGAAGAAATGGTAATAAATATAAAAACATAATAAGCACATACGATAATATAGACGCTCTAAATAAGCTCCTTATATCAGTTAAAAACATTTAAATTATATTTTGTTTATAGTAGAGTATTGATAATGAGGTTAGTAGAGATATAGTTTCTAATTTTACTGGTTTACTTTCAATTTCAAAAGGAGAAATGTAGTACAACCTGTGTTCAAAATCGGACTCATTGGATGCATATTATTCAAAAAAAAGCTACATTCCTCATTTTAATATATCAAGTTTCACAAAGGAGGTATATTCTGATAGAAAATGTTGATAACATTTATTCATTTTTCAAATTTTCAGGTCAAAAGTCATTCTATCGACAAGAAGAGAGAGAAATGGCGTTATCCGAAAAAAACCGCGGTCTCTACAACATAAACATTGATCCTTTGGAGAGGAACAATATGTACAACACTAAACACGGGATTCGTACAGCCATTTTAGAAAGGTTAAAATACCATTGTCGAAAACGTGAAGCCTATGCCCCACTTGTTGAACGGAGGAAGGCAAATCCGAAACTAAATCAAGATATTTTCTTTCCATGGCTGGATGACAAGGATGATCTCGAGTGGCAAGCTAAAAAGGAAGATTTGAAACGCTTTGAAAAGGCGTATTTTAGAATTTGAACACGGGCCAGGTGAATGCCAAAATATGCCGACATAGCGGGGTATTCTCCCCAGGACCCTAGGTCATAGGAGGACCGGTAAGCAGGGTAAAGGGACTATATCCCTTATCCCTAAATGCCATTTTTGACACTTTTTCGAAAATCACAGAGCGGACCCCTGCCTCGGTTTAGTGGGAAGTTGCCACTAGATCTAACAAGACAAATAACGCCACCTCCTTTTTTGCGTTGATGGTCAGATTGGTAGTCATTTTCTTCTAGGGACGTAAGGGGTATAACGGAGGTGCGCCTACTCCTACGCCTCCATTGTGCAGTTTTATTTACTGCTCCTTGACGTTTAACTCATGAGAACTCGTATTGGTGCTGTTTATTGTGTATGATGGAACCAAATCAACGAAGCATATCGAGCTAGTGGCTGGAGATTAAAAACAGTATTAGTTATTTAAAACCCTTTAAAAAATGGGCGAGCACTTTGTTGAAATATTGAGCAAAAAATGCCAAAATTAGATTTAAAAAAGCCTACGTTACGAAAATATTGTTGGCATCTTTATATTTTTACAACAATTTCGCCGAAGATGCGGGGACTGGAATATATTTTTAATTTGTTGTTAAGATCAGCTTGGATTTGATAAATGTAATGGACATTATGGTATGTCAACAGTTACCAACCCTTGGATATTCCTTATTTAAACACCCAATACTTATTAAAAAGGGGTGCCGGGAGAAAGTGTTTCACTGTAAACAGAATTTGAGATTTGAACTGCGACAATAACGTCATTCTCAAAGGCCAAATCTAAGCAGGTTGTCTCCATTTTGTGAGAGTAAAAAATATTATTTGATTTTTATTCTCTGCTTACTTGAGAAAGATCCTGGCAGGAAGAAAAAAAAGTGCTTTATTTTCATGCAAAGCGAAAATGCAATATTGGAGTGTTTGCAGCCTCGTTCGAACCAAGACGGGGGGGGGGGAAGGGGGCGGGGGATTGGGTTTTACCATCCCTCCCTAAGGGTGTTCCCGGTCGCACAAATAAACGCAAAACGATCTAAGACTTATGTAATTGTAAGTTCATTGCTTTAACATTTTTAAAAAAAAAAAAAAAAAAAAAAAAAAAAAAAAAAAAAAAAAAAAATGGGAGGTATAGGTACCGACCTTCAGGGGTACCAGGGGTCCCGTCAAAGGCAGAAGGTGGGTGTGGTGCCAACTGCCTATAAGGGTAAAATGCCCCAAAAAAATGGTATTATGTTACTTATGATGTATGTAAGCAATACTGGCAATATTTGTATGGTTTTCTTAATTTTAGAGTAATAACATGGGGTATGCTTACTTTGGCATTTATCATTGCCAAATAAATACATTGCTTGTATTGAATGGCGCAGAAAACAGTGAAAACCACTTGATTTGGAGATTTGCTTTCAAAATCATAGTGTTAAAAACTAAACTCTCAGTTATGACGTCAATGTTGATTGTCATATTGTTAAAACTTGATAGGTTTGTACTGTATTTGAAGAAAGAGAAAAGAAAGGACATATGTTGACTAAACAATGATGACTAAAACAAGATGACGTTTGTCCTTTAATTACGAAAATATCAGTGGGGTAGGTAACCCCCCCCCCCTTCCCGTCGTGAATGGAGTAGAAGAAACCTTGGTGGACGAGGGTTTAAAGCAGTCACTAGCGCTGCATATAGCTTAGAGCCAAATTAAATCCCATTCCACTCACCATCGTCATCATCAGAGATTAGTGTCAGTTCCACCTAAAACTCATACAAATCCAAACTGTTCTTCTGATAGGAACTCGTGTCATTCTTCCTACCCACTGAGGGACTATTATGATCACTTATTAACCAAGCGGTTGCATGAGGACATTCTTTTTCCTTTTTATATGTTGAAGTGAACAATACCTATGACAAAAAGTTATGGAACAAGGATAAGTATTCTTAAAAGGGAATCAGAAGAGTCAGCTCATCAGTGTCCCAAAAGCAAAGCATCCGTCCAAAAGGCGAATTTCTTGGAAACAGTTATGTTCAACAATCCTGCTGGGACAAACTTTTTAAACAAGCAGGTTAGCACTTGGATGATTGACGTAGACACCTCCATTAGTTCTGGATGTGGTAAAGCAAGTGGGAGGGCAAATATAGGGAGGGCAAACAATTGTGCGTTTAACTCATATCATAGGTAAAAAATATAGTTTTAACGCAATTTATTTGCTTAAAACCCCTGTTTTCTACAATTTGGAAACTCTTGGGGAGGTTGCCTCCATCCCACCCCCTGGCTTCCCCCTGGACACACTATCATTGGTGATCCGACATAGACATATGCGGAACAACTCTTGAGGTCAACGGGCCCCCTGCTTGTATTTAGAGCATCATATTTTTCATATAGATGATCTTTACAGCCTTTTTCAATATTTTATCTATGTATACACACAAAGGTTGGCTGCTTCAGGAGGGCCAAATTTGGAAAATTGTGTTCTCTCTGACAGCCCAACCTGTTGGCACAGAGCTGAACACCATCAGCTTATCTCCAAAATCCCTCGATTACCTGAGAAATGGAGCGAAAGGGTCCTGCTGATTTCGAGAGCCAGAACGAACGCTTGTCTGTTTTGACAGCACATTGAAATATATCCCCCATTTCAGGTGTTTTGCATTCAAGAATGCACTGTCAAAATTCCATGACAGAGAACATCTGTTGTTGGATTATGCCACTAGCCTACAGTTCATTCCAATCTCAGCTTTGATTATTATGTTAAGGACACAGAAACAATGATGTATTTACTATTGATGCCAAATTGATATGGAACAAAGTAATGTTGACTCTAGCCAGAATTCATGTTCAGAAGATGCGAGGGGTTAAAGATTATTTATACCATTTTTTTTAAAATAACATTTCAGTGCAATCTCCCAAAATCCCTCTATTACCTGAGAAATGGAGCGAAAAGGTCCTTGTGCTGATTCGAAAGCAGAACGAAGGGAATTTGTCTGTTTTGGAAAGAGCACATTGAAATATATTCCCCATTCAAGGTGTTCTGGTGCATATCAAGAATGGGATATAGGCAGTGCATCTCTAAATGACTGTCAAAATTCCATGACAGGAACCTTCTGTTGTTGGATTATAGCCACTAGCCCTACAGGTTCATTCCGTCTCAAGCTTTGTAATGTTGAAACTGTAGCTCATAAGAAATCCATTGCAAAGGTGCGCATGCCTGACATGAGCATAATGATATGGTACAACCACCTAATCAGTTTTGCTTTTGATTATATTGTTATAGGACACGAACCATGTATGTATTTAAATTGATTGCCAAATTGATATGGAACAAAAGTAATGTTTTGACTCTAGCCAGAATCAATGTTCAGAGAAGAAGATCGCGAGGGTTAATGATTATTTACCATTTTTTTTTTTAAATTAACATTCAGTTGTATTAAAATAAAGAAAAGATCAGATGTATTTTTAGTGCCCTTCAAGTATACTCTTTGCAAAGACCCCTACAACTGTGCCTTTTAGTGTAATAGAGGAATGGCCTTTGAATAATGATGCTAATGCTTTGTTCATGATTACGAGCTTCTAATCAAAAACACACCTTGTCATCCTTTAGAATTCCTTGTCGATACAAAACAAAAGATATGAGGCCTAAAGGCGAAAAAGCAACTTCCTGTTGTTTCAATATGCGACTATAGACCTCTTAGGGTCACTGTGGTATAAACGATGGTAATGAAGACTACAATATCTCTGAGTGTGGACAAGTTGGTTAGTAATGTGGAGTATGGGTGGCCATGGAGTCAAACAGTGTCAGTGCAGTATAAAAAAGGATGAGCGAAAAGCAACTTCCTGTTGTTTCAATATTCGACTTAGAACCTCTTAGGGTCTGTGGTATAAACGAACTGGTAATGAAGACTACAACTCTCTGAGTGTGGAACAGTTGGTCGTATGTGGGGTATGGGTTGCCATTGGAGTAAAAAAGGTTTCCAGTGCAGTAATTGAAAATGGACTGATGTCCAAGGGTCCAGGGCGGGCCCAGTGATCTGATTTTTTTAGGATTTTAGTTTTTGATTTGTTTTGTGTATACAATGGATACATCGTTTGGGTGAGTGCGACTGTTTTGTAAAAACTGCCATTCCCCCTAAATAAGTTTGATTTAATGTCAATTGAACCTATTGTCGCGCCCTGAATCCGAAGACAGAGCCGAGACTGGGGGACAGTCTATAGGCGACTCAGACCCCTATCCATGTGCATGTGTAGAGGTCAGTGATAAAGCACAATACTTTATATAACCGTAACGCCAGCCATTGCCTCCTGTGACTAGTGTTATGGAAAAGTCCATTTTTACCAAACCCTATGTCCACAGATGCATAGTAACTATCAATTTTATATCGGGGGTATATTGGGTACGTGCCTTCGAGAGTTTGGAAATAGGACCTACCATTTTTTTTTTTGGCTAAAAAGGAACTATCGTTTTTTTGCAGAGAATGCACATTTTGGGCCAACTTCAACCCAAATGTTCTATTTTGTAGTCAAAATTTTGACATTTGAATAATTTAGATCAATTGGGCTTCAGATTGAGGACTTTTGACTAATTTTCCCAACAATTTTTAGAAAAGTTTGGCTTTCAATTGAGAAAATTTGACTAATTTCCCAAAAAACGCCCATTGCTATACCAAAATTAGCAAGAAAAAAAAAGGGGTCATTGATATATATAACCAAAGAGGCTTAAATAGACAAATGTCTGTGTCATGTCCCCCCCGTATGGTCATTTGTATGAGACCCACCACCCCCGGGTTTAATCTCACGGTTGCAAAATCAACATGTCCCGCCCCAACCACCCACACACAAACACACACAGTCACACCACACACACACACACATCCACACACACAAAAATAATCACATGCCCTGTGCATGATGTTTTTATCACTGGCGGGGCATTAACTGTGTTTCTCCCTCATTTGTGACTTAGTGCAAGGATTCATGACAGCAAATCTCAAAACAAACGCATTGCGGTGGGGTGATATCGGGGGGGGGGTGGGGGAGAATGGTATTATCAACTTTATAGAAGGTTTTTGGTGTCAAAAGGGTTGTCAAAATATTTTAGTGGGACCAACCCCCAGATTTGTGATAAAATGTATTATTTATTTATTTATTTATTTATTTATTTATTTATTTATTGATGGTTTAAAACATGTACAATAGCAGTATAAACTGAAATTCAGTACACGGTACAAAAATAAGGCTCTTAAAGAGTACAAGAAAACAAGCATCAGGAAAAAAAAACAAATATAATACCTCACACAAAACATCAACCTAATCCACTCTCACAAACTCACAAAAACCCACAACTTTACACACCCACTCACTCATCACACACTTTACACAAAAACACTACACTACATACAAAAACCTTCACATATACCAATAGATTTGACCCAATCAAAATCTACTTAAATAACACAAAAAACATTAATGACTGATGCTCAAGTACATAAGTTCAATGCAACCTTCATTATTATGAGTTCAATAGTCTTGTGAGGTATGGTATTGCACTATTGTAATATCTCTTGGTTCTCCACCGTTGTGTTACAAATTTACGTGTAACTCTCAAGTTCCTTCCCTGAATTGACTCTGACGACCTAATCTCAGGAAGCCAGTGACAGAAAACAGGATTGTTGGCAAAATCATGACATATCTACTCCCTTCTGTCCTGTAGGGAGGTAAGAGAGCAGGCTTCAAGTGCCTTATCATAACTGGTGTATTGTTAACTGAGGATGATCTTAAGAGCACATTTTTGAACTCTTTCCAAGGCATTTGTTTGTTTAACAGTAATGCTGCTGTGCCACACTGGAACTACATACTCAAGTAATGGACAGATGAAGCCAATGTATATGGTGATCTGATCTTTCAGAGGAAGATGGAAACTTTTCAGTGTAGATAACATAAACAACCTGCCCGCAGCACGCTTGACAACACTGTTAAGATAGATATCCCACTTCAAGTCTCTGCTGATCTGAACTCCCAATACCTTGACCACATCAACCTCAGATAAATTTTGGTTACACAAAACAAAAGGGTCCAGTGTGACTGGTGTTGTAGAAAAGGTGACATTCATGGTCATGCACTTTGATGCATTCAATGACATATTGTTGGTATTAACTTGAGCATGTTATTCAAAATGTTCATACTGAAAAAAGGGGGTAACCTTTAACCCCCCTGCAGCACTATACAGGGTGAGTAAAAAAACAAACTTGACCCTGATTGTGTCCGCCATTTTGAATTTTTAAATAAAATATATCTAAAATTTGTGCCGTCATCGGAAAGCCTATTTCATTATCTCTTATTTGCTGCAAAGATAATTCCAATCGGTTAAGTATAGGTTGAGCTACAGTGTTTTGAATCATGCATGTAGTCAACTTTTCCCCTTATCCACGGATTCCCACTTGAATGCAAGGCGGCCGACTAAGCAAATGACTCCCAAAAATGATGACAAGGGGATGTCTATGTTTGTCAAATAAAGTGGTATCTTAAAGGTGTAAAAGCCAGTGATAATAGTAAGTTTTATTTGTAACACCTTTTTCAATATGTGGCATATTTTTGATCTTACAAATATAGACAATCTTTAAACACTTAAAAAGGTTGTCACGACTGCGGTTCCTTCATATGGTATGGATTCATTCAACTCCTCCAGAAAACTGTACATGTCTCAAGTTACTTTTATTGTTTTCAAATGATTTTATGAGTGATGAGAACGTAGAAGATGAAACTTAAGAGGGCATCGGTGTTAAATTGTGACTGAATTTTGTGGGATAAAATAGCATCACATTATTCTCGCAGTCACTAAATAGCGCGTGTTCTTCATGCCTTGGATAGTCCAGAGCGGACCGTTTCCTTTGTAAGGGTTTAAAATCGCACTAGATTATTGCCCAAAACTACGCGTTTCGATGCTGGCCGTACTTGGTGGAAAGTTTCGCTGCAATGCCCGGCCACGTGAATAAGGGTTAACTAGGTGATTTCTAGTTCTGGAGTTAGCATACCGGTAGCTTTTGGCCAAAAGACGCTGTTTCGCTGACGTGGTTCGGCTCTAGGTTGAAGTGGCGCTGCCGTGGCCCGGTTGGTAAAAAGTTAAAGTTTCGCTGACGTGGCCCGGCTAAGTTACAACTAGTGTCGCTGACGTGTGCCGGGCTAGGGTTTGGACCTTGCGGTAGGCCGCCCACAACTTTGTCGACGGGAATTACCCGGAGCTTGCCTAAAAAAAATGTCGGCCACTGCCCGGTTTCCGCAATCCAACTTAAAATAGGGGTTTGAAGGGGAAAAACATCATGTATGAGAGAGTGCCGGGCCTGCCCGGCTTCTGATCGCAGACCCACACCGGTCGGCTGTGGTTAAGTAATGATGTGGTTAAGTGGAAAAGTGGATATAAGTGGCTTTTTCGACCAGATTAACGTTACCTATGTATGTGGTAACTTGTCATTTCACGTGGAGGTAACGGCAGTTGGACTTTGGAAAAATGACTAGTCCAGCTTTTGAAAAAAATGGCTAAGTCCAGAGCGGACCAGGTATAAGCACGTAGGGCGATTTCCGGCTAAAAGATAAAGGGAAGGATAGCGGTTTTCCCGCCTATGACGTCAAGGTTGAAGTCACCCGATCAACACGTCACAGCTAAGCTGCAAACCAATTGGTTTGCGCACTTCCAGTCATTAGTGCGAACTTTTTGTCATGTGTTGACGTGACCTGTTCAACAAGCTACAGTCCGATTGGTTTACGCACATGCTGGGTGATTCGTGGCGGGAAAAACTGCTGGGGCTACGAAAAGGCGTCAGTGTAGCAGACGCCTGCAAAGACAATGGACACAATGGATACTTCCAGCTATTCCATGTCTTCCGAGGCGCCACCGAAGAGGAGCTGGCCTCGGTAGTGCTGGGAAGAAAGATAGGGGGGGGAGGAGAGGAGAGAGAAGGGCTGGAGAGAGAAAGCCGCGGAGGTATTACGGGGAGAGTAGCGGAGCATGCCACGACAGCCGCCACCCGCGAGGAATTTTATTGCGAGACATGGCGAGGGTTAGGGCAGCAAAGAGCGCAGCAGACTCGGGCATCAACTTCATCAGCGCGAGCCGGCGATCTTCCCCCGACCTGCTTGTGCCGAAGCCAAATGCCAACGGGAGACGGGGAAAGGGTTTTTATTTTCACTGTGTAGCATCAAGCTAATCGGGCAAGGCGATCCTGCCAAGATCGGAGAAATACTGCGCGTTGTTATCCCAGGGTAGCCGTGCTGAGGTCATGGATTGCGAGAGTTGTGAAGTGAGCTTGACGCGGACCCAACGCTGGCTACGACTTTAGCGACTCTTGACATTGATTTGAGCCCTGCAGGATCAGAAGGATTTTCAGCGGATGTATCCTGCGGCAAGCCAGACCGCCGCTGACAGAAGGCGTGCCGAGTTCGAGACCGGGCAGAAGAAAATGACCAGAAGACGAGGAACCGGTTGGACAGTGGACCCCATTCTAAGGACAATCTCGGATGGACGCCACATTGGACCCGGTGAGACGACTAGAGTTTCGCGGTTAGGTGGCTACACGCAGAGTGGACCGATCCTTTGAGCCGCCAACAGACGCGTCCCTGGACTATTTTGCGGTTATGTTTTTGAACGGATCCTTTCCAATTAGCCCGGTAACTGTTTGGAAAGCGACACCTATCTATATACGTGGCCGCTGAAACTGCCGAGGGTATTCTACTTGAGGACAGGCGACTGACTTCTCAAAAGTATAGCCGCAAAAACCCCCGGGCCGATGTCATCAAGAATCTGGAACGGCCCGCGGGTACTTTTATGTTCGTGCAAAAGGCACGCACAAAGTTGATCGCTGTGGAAAGACATCAAGGTGGTCCCACTAGTTTCAAAGGCGCATAACGGGTACCGTAATGCCAATGATCCCGAGAAGATCAGCAGGCGCTTTCGGCTCACCAAAATATCTAAAAGAAAGACGCACATTGTCGCCGCTCCGCCCGTAATTGTTGATTACAACCAGTACAGGAGCGGCGTTGACAAAGCTGACCAGTTACGTGCGTACAACTCCTGCTGGAGAAAGAGTCAGCACTGACTTCACTTCTTGGTTGATATCAGCCAGGTCAATGCCTGGATTTGTTACAATCGTGTCCACAATGCGGCGGCAAACCCGGATTGCTGATAGAATTGTTCGACATTCGAGGTTTACCTACAAACGGGGCCGAGGACTCCTCGTCCGAACATAATGGTAAAACTGCACGCGTCTTAAACAGGCGTGGTGCCGCCGCCCCTTAGTTACGGTCAAGTTAAGGGTCAGTTACCAGGGTCAAGGTCAGGGGTTTGCAACCAGGTAAAGGTCAGGGGTTGGGACCAGCATGCGACCAGTCTCTTGTACCACCTGAGGTCTCCAGAGGTCACCACCTGAGGTTCCGCTGAAATGAAAGTTTCGCTGCGGGCCCGGATAGGTGAAAGTGTCGCTGCCGTGGCCCGGTAAGTCCTACAACCCGAGGTTCCGCGGGTCACCACCTGAGGTTCCGCTGAAAGTCTCACTGCCGTAGCCCTACTTTGTAAGAAGTGTCGCTGCCGTGGCCCTACCAAAATTTGACTAAGTCAGGGTAGGGGGCGCCCTACTCAAAATCTCAATCGTCAGGTTCCATCAACGTGGAAAAAATTCCAAATTCGGAGTTAGGTACGTAAGGGATATAGAATATAAATGTTGTGTGCTATATGTAACCTACGTTACCATTATTTAAAAGTCTTTAGCTGTAAATAAATTCATCAATAACTATCTTCAGTTTATTCGCTACATGGATAAGATTAGTGTTATGAATTGCCAAAACAAATGCCAACAGCTTTCCTGTAAAATCATGAATTATCCACACTTTTTATAGCCACTGATATCTTTGCTAATGAAAAGTATTAATATAAAATTCAAATACCTTATAGGCAATGCGAAATGAACAAAAACGTAACGATAATCAATATATTAATTGTATACACCGCTATACTCTCAAATCAAGTCTAGAGCTACATGTGATAGCATGGAGGCATAATTATCCAAAAAGACACCTACGTTACTTTCACATGAAACGTACGTTACCCTTTGTACTGTTTTGATACCCATAGAATAAAAACCTTAGTCGACATTTTATAAACCTGAGTTGCATTATACTAATCTAATATTATTTAAAATTGACTTTCAACATCCCTTATCAATGAAAACATGGCGCTTCAAAGATAGATTTAATTGGTAATGTTTAATTTTGCTCGTCTGTCATGAAATATTATTGTACAGTTAACGATCCAATGGTAAAACGTAAGCTCAAATAAATCGATAGCCTGTTTTAAACATGTGATAGCGCTACAAACCAACGTTTCCACAAAGTTTCAGATTCGCGCGACTTGCTTGTTTTTATTTGTACTCACTAAAACAATATTTAATAACGTAAGTTGCAATCACGTAGGTTTCCAATCGGTTTTTAAAGAGCTAAATCTGCAATATTGTAAATATGATCGTTATGATTATTTTTTCATCCGAGTAGTGGGTCTCATGTACTTAAGTCTTGACATGAATAAGGATTGGCCATATGCGTTTAATGCTCATAAAAATGGTAACGTAAGTTATGTTTCTTAACCATACCGTCACCAAGTACGCATTTTCTTGAATAGTTAATTGCTAAGTATACATATCATGAGATAGAAAAAATAAGAAAATATAGGGTAGTAGGTCGGTAATTTGAGCACCGGTAACGTAAGTTTCCTGGAACGGTTGCGACAACTTTTCAAACAATAAAATAGTCAATATATTCGAACAATTTCACCGTGTTATATTCATTTGGTGAGATGAATGAAGTTGTCAATTCACAAAAAAAACCAACTACTTAAAAGTAGATTTCGAAATTTTGTTGTACAAATAATGAAAAACTTGCTTGCGACAACTGAACCCGGAGGATGAAAGCCTGTAATATCGTTTGCCACGTGTGGCTGCACCCCTTCCCCCACTGGGGTTTCTGAGATAGCTTTTAACTACTTTCAGAGCGAGGCGTTGGGAAAGACATTGGGTAGCTGATCTTAACAATACGGCGGCCATCTTGAATTTCAAAATGCAGCAAACCCAAGCTAGGTACAGGTTTCGTAGTAGCCAATATGGAATCCTAACTGGGGGTCATATTGCCACCACTTCTAACCTCTATGACTCAGTGTCCTTTCCTAGATAGCTTTTAACCACTTTCAGAACGACTTTTTGCATCTTTCCTCATCCACGACCTGTTGCGTCCACTGGTCTTCATATAAACCTGATACAGATCCGGGATACAGATCATCTTCTTATCGTATCCATACACAGTGGTTCTCAAATATGATCCAGCCGGAGATGGGTACAACGTCTGGCTGCTTCACTGAATTCTGCAAGGTCCTTGTCTGTGCATTGTTGCTCCAGCAGTGGGCAGACCAAGAGATATGTTCCACTGCCTGTGATGCTGTTCCACAACAACAGGTAGTGTCCTGATCTGCTTCCAGGTAGCCCCACTTCTGCAAGGAAACCTTAGAAAACCTGGAGTCAGCTCCAGGTGGGTGATGCTCAACAGGTTCAATACCAACCAATAGATGTTACTTGGTTGATAGCAAGTCTTTCTTTCCACAAGGCGATAAGCTCCTTAGAGACTGTTTCAAGAGGTTGGACTTTGCTTTAAAACTCTCTCTAGATTTAAGGCGGTTAGCTGCAGATATCTGTCCAAACATAGGGTGCTTCACAATAGATAATTGGCAGCTACGCTCTTGCATGCTCGCTATGCTACGACGGATGGTGGAGCAATTCCAGCGAGGATGTATAAGTTTTCCGTTGGTGTTTGACGGAGGCACCCTGGTGATAGCCGAGGAGTATTTAACGCTGAATCAAGCTTCTTGGCATCTGCCTAACCTTTGGTTGTCACACTCATCGCCAAGGATATCAATACTTTATTTTTCCTGAAGCATTCAGACACCTTGCACATTCCAGTTCCGATCTACTACAAAATTGCTTAATTTGGGGGGGTTTACTACACATGTAACCTTTGGGTTCTTTTTGTCATGTGGGTGGGTTCTTGTTGTCTTGTTGTCAATTTGGGGGTTCTGTTTTCAAGTTGGTAACTTCCCATGGAGGGAATTTCACTACCATTTGTCATTTTGACTGGTTTGGTCTCAGGCGGATTTTTGGGACCAGAGGTCTGTCAATTCTCTTCATAGATTTGTAGTCCGTTTTATTGAATTTTACACAATCTAATATGGAATTGATTAGACCTGTTGTTATAAAACTATGGTGTTTTTTGACTCAGAGGAAGTGCTTGCTTGCTTACCTGTTCCGATGTTGATGTAACTTTTTTGCATATCGCACTAGCAGATATGAATCCCAGAACCAATATTATCCCGAACATCCTTTCGGAAGTCTAGACCCACGCTGACGATCACCGCGGAAAGGTAGCGTTATATATAGATCTATGGGCCATTTTCCCGCCAAGAAAAAATAAACACCAAGGCATGGTCGGCTCCATGATTTTTTGATCCTCTTTGAAAAGCAGCAAAAATGCTATAGGGACGTTATGGATATAACATTCCTAATAATTATTTTTAGAGGGGTTAAAAAAAAACAGTTCGGCAACCCGGCCGTGAGGTCACCCTGATGACGTAGACCGCCCGTCACCCCCCTATCTTTCTCTATCGTCCATACCCTGGATGGGGGGTGGGTGGGGGGGGGGTCTGGAGGGGCTGAGAGGGAATCAATATCGGAACAGATAAGGCAAACATTCCTATAGTCATAAACACATGAACAGCTTTAGATATGGCGAAGGATGCTAAAGGTTGTGGACGGGTGATACGGCCGCGAACCATTCAACACGGAATCAAATATTCTGACAACTCTCACACACAATAATTAGATGTCATAAAGCAGTCTAAAACAGTACTATACATCGATTTTAGATATGCTCTTAACCTCATTTGGCGAGCTTTTGCCGGACAAAGGATTTGCGCTAGCAAAGTTGGCTCTTCTTCGGATGCGCCGTTACGTATATAAGTGGTGAGTGAAAGTTGTTCATCTCTTCCTGTGAAACCGTCCCTAAACTGATTTCGGACAGAGACCTCGCGCTGAAAGCTACTGGGGGGGGGGGGAGCTCGCAATAGCCCTGGTACTATGAGAAGTGACATATCATCACCTACAACAGCGCGGTCATCAAAATCACTTAAACTACCATCTAGCCACACTTAGCCGTGCCGCAGCTCTATACGGACTGCACAGGCCAATGGCTATGAACCAGAGGGAAAGGTTTTGAAAGCAAGTTCATCATGGTAGCAGCAATCGAGTGGCTCAAACGGCGGTCCCTTCAATGTATTCCAGAGATCCTCACGAGGGGTGATCCTTCCCTTCACCCCCTGTGTGTTAAGGTGTGGCATTGATATTCCATCTAGAGGAAACGACGAACCGCTTCTGATCGTTCAGGAGGAGCCGCATCATCCAAACCCCTGTGAATGGCTGTATAGCCAAATTGTGTTCCACATCGTAGCAATCACTTTCGAATGCCAGAATCAAATGACTGTGTAAAAGTCTGCGACCTTGCCTACAGTGCTTGATAGAATAGAAACCGCAGTCCTCATATCACTTGAAGTAGGGACTTACACGCCCAGAGTAATTCTGAGAGTATTGATCTCCTACTACCCTCGAGGCCAGGTCAGCAGCTCTTGATGAAAGGCCTTCCTCCTGGAAACCTTCCTGGTATAAAGGCCATGCAGTCACCTGAAGATTCCCCAGCATTGACCTGAGCTGAAAGCCGCTGATCTGGAATGATGTTGGGATCTGAGGAAGGGCCATCGGCCAACCTTAGAGAGGGCCTCCACGGCCAAAACCAGGAGTGGCGTGGCCAGAACAGAGCTGACAGAAGGACCACGCAATCCTCCGGCTCAACTTTCCGCACAGCCCTGACGCTTTTTCCATGGAATGGACGGGCATGACGAAACGGGGGGAATGCTTGGCCTGCAGTGTGCCAGAAGGTGCAGTCGGGTACCAGATCCCAGACTGGCAAACAGCCCCAGAACATTGAGCCAAGCTACCGCCGGGGCCGACTGGGCGCACATCTACGGCTGGCATAATCGACATATTGCGAACCTGCTCTGGAACTGGGACAGCCAGGCCCCATGAAAGCTCTAGCTGAGCACCCAGAAAAAAAGGCAAATGGGTGGAGCCAGATTGGATTTCTTGGATTGATGATTAAACCCAACCGAGACACTACGCAGACAACTTCTTAGATGTGGAGTAAAGCCACCTCTCTGGAAGGAGAGTATAAATGTGGATTCTGCTCAGGTAACCATCCGCATTACACAAAACCTGAGACTTAAGAGCCATTTACTCAACTGGAGAAGCCCTCTATTGATGCATGGCCATTGTTGTAACCATTGAGATACCCAGTGCACAACACAATGAGGTGGCATACCAGGGTGGTATGCCAGCTCATTGTGTAATGCTTGAACATAATGCCCCTTTAAAACAAATTGCCTACAAACTTTATAAGTTACTAAACATGGGCACCACACTTAATTATCCCAAAATCTTTTTTGGGGTCGATCCCTAAATATACCAGTAATCCCAGATAGCAAGACTACGTTGGGCCACGTGGCGCAACGTAGTCCCGGACGGGACAAACCGTTGCAAAAAAGACGTCGCCAAACGTCATTTGCCAGTGGACCATCGTTGGTCCAACGTACAAAGTTTAACGTTGGCATAACGTTGATCCAACGTCAGAAATAGGTTGCGCCAACGTGGCTAAAGGCGGCCTGTGTCGAGTCAAGAATTAGTACGTGCTTGTTTTTAAAATTGTGCCAATTTTTCCAAATCTTGCGGCGGTTGTATTCTGTCTCCTATTAAAGGAAGTTATTCCTCCATAATATAATTAAGGACTAACAGACTGTTTAGCTTGTTTCATTCAACTTTGAAGTTGACGTGTAATGAAACAAGTTCGACCAGTAATAGTAAAACGAAATCTATACCTGACAAGATAAGATATTTATTTCTGGTGTCAACAAGGTGAAAATTGTTACTTGTGCATGATTGCTTCTCATCGAAGCGCAAATACAATTTTCTGCAAATATGCAATTAATTCCATCCACTAAATAAGAAAACTTAAAATGTAATTACCACAGGAGAAGATTAAAATGGTAAAAAAATTAAAATTTACGTAAGAAAAAGAGAGGTCGTCAAGGACCACGCCCCCCAATTCGCAAACGTGGGCCAACGTGGGGTTGACGTTGTTAGTGCCGACATCCCAAACAAATGAAATCATTTTAGCACCTTAATGATCCAAAATTTCAAACAACTACTTATTTAATCAAATTTTCTATTAATGTAAAATTTTTTAATTTTCTGACAACTTATAAGTTCACATTCCATATTCTCGTCGTAATCCTACGTTGGCCAACGTTGCTTGCCACCCATCTGTTCAAACCTTTAAAGGAACTTCATGATCAGTTTCGAATCACCCTTAAGTGGCTAGTCGTTGCCTTGCCGACCGCCACCGTGCCGACCATTGCCGACGTTGGACCATATGACGACCAACTTCCAGCGTTTCTGCCAACGGTTGGCCCATCGTTGTTCCGACGTTGTTGGACCCCCCCACAACCCCCACACCCCCACCCCCCCCCCCCCCCACCCCCCCCCGTCAATTTGTAGTCGGATGCCCACGTCACTTTAACGTCGGTATCATGTCAAAAACCAACCATCGGATTTTGGTTGGTAAAACAACGTCAGATTAAGTTGGCTGGTGGTCGAATAGCGGACCGCGACCGTGCCGACCAAGGTGCGTTTCAACGACGTGGCCTGCTATCGGGGATATATAAAATTACAAAAATCGGGTAAATTCCTTAATGCAATTTTCTACCATTGATAATTTTGTCATTAATAGACTTTCAAACCTTTTGTATCTTGAGTTAATGGCAGGTATAATTATGTTTAGTTTTACAGGGGTAATGAGCTAATATTGATACCAATTCAAATTATTGAACAAAATCAGGTAATTCCACTTTAAAATGAATAAATGAAAGTCTGCATACAGTCACAGTTACGCACCTTCAACTTCAAATCTTGATGCAAGTAAGAAAACTAGCTGGCTGCCCATCACAATGCAGAATAAACATTTATTGAGATACCTAAGCTACAAAACCGTCTTCCAAATCTGAGCCTTAATGTGTAAAAAGTATTCCTGTAACGATATCTGAGTGATAATATACCCACCAAATAAACTTTCAAGGGTTCTACTCATAATCTATTGCATGGACATCTGTCCTTATTTCAAGTCACGTGTCCTAGAATATTATTAAATTTTTACTAAATTTACCACCAACATACCCCTTACATGTTTGTCTTCCCTCAAGAGATGATGAACTTTGACCTCCCACAATGCATTCAGCACTTCTGTCTTGCGTGCTTGTGTGCTGTCTATAACGTGCTCAAAAGAATGTGCATGTAATATGATCACGAGCTCGTACAACTGAAAATTAATGCTCATAATTAGCTCGTTTTGTATAAAAATTACGGCTCACTCATATATGTTAGAATTTTTTTATGAAAATTACGAGCTTGCATGTGCTTGTACTAGCTCAGAAAAAAATTACGAGCTTGTATGTAAAATTAAAAAGCTCATAATGAGCTCACATGCTAAACACCGAGTTGTTTGTGCTCACGTGAGCTAATGTATGGAAATAGGGAAGCGCTTGTAACAAATTGTGCACAAGATCGCAATTGATACTTGTGCTCGAAACTTGAACATGGTGTAAACTTGTGATCGTAAATAACTATGATTACGAGCTTTTTTTTTCTTTTCTTTAGACAAGCTCAACAAGCTCACATTGCTTACACGAGCAAATACATGCAAATTCCAATCACTTTTAAGCTCGGAATGAGCTTGTTTCAGCGCGTTTTGATGATTACATTTTCGTAAGGGAGATTGCGATGCCAGCTCCTTGTGTAGTGTACAGGGTATTTCAATGGATTACAATAATCCGCATGTGTATCAATAGTTTATCATCTTCAAGTTGGGAGTAAATGGCCTGCCAGGTCTCAAGTTTTGTGGTTACCTGAGCAGAATACACAGTTACCCCCTGGGCTCTCTGGAAGGAGAGTACACCAGTTAGTCGTCCAGCTACACACACAAATTGATTCCCCGGTGCCTGAGGAACGTCGCCACGGCCTTGAGCATAGTAAGTAATAAACACCTTGAGTGATGTCGAAAGGCCGAAAAGTAGGCAGTGGAACCTGAATGCCTAATTGTCCACATGGAAACAGAGCCATTTCTGGTCGTTCAGGCGGATGGGTACATGTAGATAGGCACCCTTTAGATTAAGAGAAGTTGCTCATGTTCCCTTGATTGGGCAACGCAATACTGAAGCCAGTCGCCATCCGAAATTCTTTTTGGCTTGACGAAAGTGTTGAGTGGCTTGAGGTTAAGAATGGGCCACCAGTCGCCTGTCGTTTTGGTATGAAGCGCCGGGCGTGGCACGCTACTGGCGCTCTCACATGGAATACCAGAGATATTGCACGGGTAAGATTCTGCCCGTTCAATCAGTCCATTCCCCTGAGGAATGGCCCACAAGACAGCCGGGGTGGCAGGAGATCTAGTCCTCCGGACTCACAGTCCGGGAATAATGGTGAACAATTGGGCAATCGATTCAGTTGACTCTTCACGCAACATTAGTTTCACGCTTTATTCCGTTGGCGTCTATGGATCCCGGACTATAAATCCTGCCGGACCATATCTCCTCTCACCCCGGGACCAGAGCCCCAACGATAGCGGAAAAATCACCGGTTGCAGTTACCAGAGAAACCAGCCGCTAGAAGAGTTAGTAGCTAAGCCTCACACAAGGGTGACGTTTTTTATTGGTAGATCTACAACGCTAAGGGAACTTCCGAAAGGATGTTAGGGATATACCTCATAGAGCCCCCCCCCCAATAATATCCACTTATCTGAGAAAATACCAACGGATAATCTGTTTCACACATCCAATGCAAAGTTCCAATACATACCAACTTTATACAATTAGAGGGTATTCTTACAGTTAGCAGTCATCATCATCATCAGCTGTGTCAGTCCACTGCAGGATTAAGGCCTACCCTTCCACACTGGCCTAGTGCAGGTTGGAAGGGATTCTGGTACCTAGAGCGATGAGTGCAAGTAACAGAGCTAGAACTGGTGTAGAAGTTTTTATACTCTGCCGGACTCATAGTCCACCTACAACAGTAAAGAACAGGACACTCCATTTAGTTGGCTCTTTATTCCGTTGTTGTCTATTGAGCCTGGACTATGGCTCTCGATGGACTACAGCCTGTCTCAAAAAATGGTACAATCAGAAACAAAATTGGTTAAATATGAAATTTCAAAATAAGTCATTCATCTATCTATCTAGCTAGTGGCTGCATGTAGTGCCAAATGTCCCTGTCCATCATTAAGTTGGGGATGTCAGACGGATCCTGCTGGATGTTTCGAGCAACCATGTCAATGTAGTAAAAGGGGCGACGACCCCTTTTTGGGAATGGTAACCTCCAACATGGGATGTCTGAGACTACTTGATCAATCGCACGATGACAGTGAGCAGCAAATCAAGCTCGGCGTTGGGCAACAGAAAATGAGATTGGAGGCAGGCGCGTAGCCAGACCAGTGGTTCCGATGAGGGGGCAATTTCCCGGTAGGTGCAACAAATATCCCGATCACAAGCAAACATTTCCCGGTCGCAGGGCAAAAGA
>JAMKCH010017510.1:0-23193 GCA_023653785.1 Ophioderma brevispina | reverse complement strand
CCGAGGTGTACATTTCGAGTAAATTGTTAGTACATTTTAAGTACGTTTCCAGTACATTTCAAGTACAATTAATTTTATGGAAATGTACCCTTTATCTAGTGAACAAGTAGAGTGATTAAAATTTCACATGATATCAATGTACTCGTAATGTATTTGGATGAGAGTTCGAATTCTGCAACTGAAGAAATGTTAGTTCTATATACAAGTACATCTCGAGTACAGTATTCAAAATGAACTTGAATTTTACCAGGGAAGAAATAAATCCTTCTTGATACACGAGTTTAATATGGAGTTTGTTATTTTTACATAGAAACTCCTAATGGAATGTCTTATTTAGCTATGCTATTTAATTAGTTTACCTCTTCCCTGTGATGATTCTGTGAAAGCACTTCTTGTCCCGCTGAAAAATCGCGAAAGGATAGATGTGGACTTTTGTGATTGGTTTCTTCTTACGACTGCACGAACAGCTTCCTCAAATATCGCATCTACTCCTTCCTAAAATTCAATCAAGAGTGGGGGATAATAATAATAATAAAAAACGAGTCGGAAAGGAGAGAAAGAAACACAAAAAAAGAGGGGAATTCAAAGAGACGAAAGCGAGATAGTCTATAAGCCAATTTCTGTACGGGCCTTAAAATTCGAATTTGTTGCACCCAACTGGTGATTAATTTTCCAATATATCACCTTGAAGGGGTTGTCCCCCTGACTAGGATTAGGTATGTTTCCGCCTCAAAAAGTTGCACATTAGTGTGTAGGCTGCTTATTTCAAAAATAGCCTGAAAACCTGCCCTGTAATTTAATTATAGGTTTTTATCCCAGACCAAGCGAAATAAAGTTTTACCATCCTGAAGTGGGTTTAAACATTTAAACGTCCAAGAGGGCCGCCAGAAGGAGTCATGTTTTGTTAAATGTACTAAAATTGTACCTTTTTAATGGGCTACTTCAAAGGTTTAAAAAAGGTATAGTTTGCCCTATCTATGAGTTGTAGTTTCAGCACATAACAGTTCAAGGTTATCCTGGGGTAATATTTATAGAATGGTCCGCTTTTGATCGGAGTGGTTGTAAATTGTTCAATTGGTCCCACTAGAAAATGTAAATGGATCCTTTGTTTGAACGTTCTATATAAGAATTACAGTGCTATGACTCGTGACCTCCTATTGGCCCTGTAGCCCCAGTCACATTTTGCGTTCGAATTATGCAATGAATATCATAGATGGTGCAACCAGTATATTTTTGGCTCCTGTACCATTAGACGAACAATTTGACACTATTTTTATAACGAACGGATATATCTGAAAATTTACCCTCATTGTGACCTTGAACTTATTTTGACTCATAACTATTGAACAACAACCTGCAGATAGGGCAAACTATACCCTTTTTAATCCTGTAAAGGTGACGAACATGTTGCCATACCTTTCGACGCGTTTTGAAAAAAAAAAAAAAAAAAAAAAAAAAAAAAAAAAAAAAAAAAAAAAAAAAAAAAAAAAAAAAAAAAAAAAAAAAAAAAAAAAAAAAAAAAAAAAAAAAAAAAAAAAAAAAAAAAAAAAAAAAAAAAAAAAAAAAAAAAAAAAAAAAAAAAAAAAAAAAAAAAAAAAAGTATAAACCTTACTTCCTTAAAAAAATATGTTCCACTCCTTTCATTTTGGTAAACTTTTGATATGTTGTTTTCAAAGGTTTTCTCAATACAATTCTGGAGATGATGATTCTTTTGCAATTAGTTTTGGGTTAAGGCACTTACTCAGGCGATGTACGCGCGTACATTGATTAGGGTGTCAAAAACAGCGAAATGTGGAAAAAAAAGGTATTCTTTTCTTAACCTTGAACTTGTGACGTACATGTTTAGGGAATGTACTACTCAATTTAGTAGAGATCAAAAAGATAAAATACTGCAAATCAAAGTAAAAAATAAAAGGGGTTAGATATTATTAAACGAACAAGCATTCCTTACTTGTTAAGGATAGCAAAAAACTGACAACATTACGTGTTTAGGGTATGTTTAGTCGGTGGAAATATTATTTAGAGTGAATTTTGCATCATATCCACATTTGAAGACAATTGCCCACCCCCCCGGGCCTACAAACTCAACAGCAATTGGTAGCATGTGCGGGCAAAGTTGGCGATGTAGGGCAGAGATACAAACGCACCCATATGCATTTATTGAAGCATAAATATCACATTGATTTAAAAAAAAATACCATGAAAAATAAGCTAAAAATACAAACCAACAAACGAACGTAAATAGGTACAATTTGCAAAGTACTTTTCTGGGGGCGAGCGAATATCTGGGGTTCTGAAAACCGTGACGTAACCCTCAAAATCGAGTCCAAACAAACTAAGTATTGGCACATTTTTAAGATTACGGTACTTTTAGATAAAGAAAAACCAGCTCTAGAAGTAAAGCTTGACTTCTGGTAGTTCGTTTGCTGGTCGCTGTGTGGAAGCTTACATGCCAAATCACGAAAATTAAATTTCATGATGTGGACGAAGAACAGCGCATCGTGATTATGAGTGGAAAAATGAACCTTACATTAGGGTGCCATACTGGAAAATTGGTAGGATTGCGACCCCTATTATATCTCCCAATGCCCGTGTTACGAGTTATGGTAATTGGCGGATTAATTATATCCGTGAATAGTTTAAATCTCAGAATTCTCTGTGTCGCGAAGGATGCATTTTGTAAATTAGAATAACTAAATGTTGGGGATCCCCAATAATAAAGTAGGGAAACAATTTACACCACATATTAACTGAAGCAAGCAACTTTTAACTTTGGACCCATTGTTACACACCAAAATGACTTTTCTCCATTTTACACGTTTTACCCATAAATCCAGGAACTATATATAAGCAAGTAGTGTAAACTATACCGTTTGGAATCCTTGTGACCGGACCAACACTTGGTCTGGCTTTTTACACATCAGAACATTTTAAATTTTTGACCTGTAATAACCTTGAAATCCAAGCTGGTGGCCATTAAGGGGGCTGGCAAGTGCTTCCATTTCCATCAATTTTATGGATTATCAATGCCTAAAGTACTTGTGTGCAAAAATTCACAATTTTTAAATCCGGAAGCGCACACTCTTAACCTACAGTCCCCTGCTAACAACCCATGCATGCTTAAACTCTTGAGATTAACCTGCACTCTAGAGATGGCGGCCTTTTTGGGTTGGTGTCTTGTGGCTTTGCCTGGAGACGAACTATTTAAATGCTATTGTGAATTACGTGAAAATAAATAACTACCTTAGTTAGTGCAGAGCATGTCATATATTTTACTGCTTGCATTTGTAGCGCCAGGTCGTTTCCCTGCTTCTCAGTTATAGGTGATAATTTCCTTTTTGAAAGGGCCGCTAGTGTGCTTTTGTCATGCTTCAGGTCAACTTTCAGACCAACTAACAGACGAAGTGCATTCGGTACAAAGTGTTCGATTTCAGGTAACCACTATAGTGAAAATTCAAACATGCAAAGGATAATGATTTTCGATTTTCGAAACATTTTCGAAATTTCGAAATATATATATATATATAAACTTCCACAATTTTTCGTCTGCAAATTTCTCAAAAGTGGGTATACATATCAAAATAGTTCGAAGGGAATTATTAACTAAAATATCTTGTTGGAACCTGGTGAAAACGGTGTTGAAAACAAAGATGAAATGTCAAAATGGCCGCCATCTAGAGAAAAAAGCTCAACTACAATCCTCGAAAAAAAATAGTTGGCACACTTGATGTAATATATTGGAACCATTCCCATGTTCACAAATGAGATCGAATTTGGGTAAGTCATTGTTCTTTAGAAAGCAGAGGTCTTCCCCTTTACCAAAATCTTCCCCACCCCCATCAATCAATGTTGGGGGACCTGGCGTGGCTGCTGACAACATGACTCGAATCAACATTGACTTGGGGAAGAGGGGGTCAATATTTCCCTAAATCGGACAAAGTGCACCAAACTTTTTTTCCATGATTGTAAATGTGCAGACAGATCTGAACACAGGCGAGAGTACTCAGACCGGAAGTGAGCCCTTAATGACCGCTTAACGACCTTCAATGATTTTGAGAATGTGTTAAACATGTTTAGAATGTCATAATGATAATTTGTGGCAAATTTCTGCTAAATAGCATTTTGAAAATGAATGTGACCTTTGACCCATTAATGACCTAGAATGGCCATTAATGACTCATTGACTTGTATTGAATTTTAACATGCATCTATGCAAGTAGCAGCGATGTGCTACCTTGCATATTGCTGATATGCTTTTTGAAAATAATTTATACTCAGACCGGAAATGACCTCAAATGACCTTTGATTTAAATTTCATTAAGTAACTTGTAGGGGATGTTTAACTACACCGCATACTACATGAGTCACGTGATCATACTATGTAATCTGTAGAAGGAGCAGTGATTTGGAATGTAACGTAACTTGAAGTAAGTTGACCTTAGACCCCTAAACCATGGGTCAAGTGATGGGGTCATGATTGACTTTTATTGACCTCTCATCAAGTCCTACACGATGGGCTAAAAGGTTTTCTATTTGACCTTGTTTTAAATTTTACACACAGTAAAGGAGTTTTGACCTTAGTGACCTCAAAAGGTGTTCACAAAAATAAGTTCCTCCCTAAAATTCGAGGACTGTGTTATTGTGGATGCCAGTGGACGAGCGCTAATGCATTTCAGTCTTTATTTCAGAGTGTCGAGCGGCCGTAATTATATTGTTTTATATTTTAGAATGGGAGGGCCTTATATGCATGATTCTGGCAGATGACGAAGGGAAACTCAATTCAATGCACGCGAGGATCAAATAAATGATACAACCCGAGAAAGTAACTTGGTAAATATTATATAGAAGCTCAGAGAAACTGACGAGCACAGAACTAAATAAAGACGAAAAATACACGGTCTCGAACCCGGACATCTCGCTTTCTTGGCGTGAGAAATGCCACTGGGCCACGGAGGACTGTGTAAATGTGGATACCAGTGAACGAGCGTGAAAGTTTTCGAAATCTAAATTTTCTTGCCTATGTCTTGCTTTTTCATTAAAAAACACCTCACTTGTAAAAAGTGTGCAAAAACGGCTGCGATAGAACGCCCGAAAGACTGAAACCCCCAAACCAAGTTGCAGTTTTTAGAGTTTTTAATGGTCACAGATGCGTTGACTGTGGTAATATTGCAACGAATAGTATAATGAACCAAATGTCATGTATAAGTTAAGTCCAAAGCAGATATTTTCAGATATATAATATTCAGATTAAATCTGTGGGAACAAGAAAAATGTATTGGAGCACATAGCACAAACAAACCTCTCTATTGAAGCCTGTATAGAAGGTTCTAGTGACAAGTCACCGACGCTAGTCACCGATGGCAATTCGCGGAAGGGGTAGTACATTCGGGTAACTGACCTAAGTATACACACAACCGAATGCAGTAAATATGTGTGTACGTTGTACGTGTCATGCAAACCATGCTTGACCGCACCCACAAACACGGTTCCGCGCATATAATTATGACAGCAATCAATACTCCATCGCAATTTTCCCGTTCAAACTGGTTTCCACTGCCGGAAAACAACCATGCATTGTCACCTTATTAAAATTAAATGTCACCTTGCAATGATGACACTGTGGGTTCAGGAATGATCTAAGTAATACCGACACAGATAGTTCATCTCACTAGTCACATTATATCGCGCATAATCTACGATTATTTAGGAGTACTTTTTCAACCCTCAATTTCCGGGATGCAACGTTACTAACATAAAAAAAAAAAACAACACCAACACTCAACAACGGAAAGTCTTATTTGAATTCTGTTTTCAGCTTCCGATAGCCGAGACCATACCGGATTTTCCCATTATCATTGCGCATATAATTTTGACCACCTGAGGTTTAAAATGTCTCTCGAACGTCATAAACACACGTTGCAGAATTTCCAAGATCTCCCCAAGCTGTATCACAAATATGACGTCACCATTCAGTAACGAGAGTAATGAGCGGCGCTCTTCATTTGTAAATTGTATTGGAAGAAGTGTGTACGTGCATAGCTTACAAATTTAGGGCCCATATTCAGAATAAAAAAAACATTGATTATAATTGATTATTTTAACAGTTATATGCTGACATGTCATTTGATCCGGAATTCATTTCCCTATAATGGGAAAATCCATGGTTTGGAAAAGGTATCACGAAAAATGCTAAACACCCAATTTATTGCTATGAGTATATCGTCATGTGAATGCAAGAAAGTCGTATCTACATTTTTGTCATTTTGCAGGAGAAGGCGTTTTGTGTTCAAATTTCTTTTGTTTTTCTTTGTTTTTTCCGATCTTCTTTCTTTTATAAAAAAAATATTTTGATTTTAGACTTGGGGTAAAGTTTAAATTATGAGTTTTAACAATACTTTCAAAATATAAAGAAAAAAAATATTTTCCCCAAAATGTCAGTTACGACCTTCTTGCATTAACATGACGATATGTACTTGTGGAATTGAGTGGGCATTTCGGGTAAATTCTTGCAAACCATGTTTTTTTCGGAATGTCAACATCATGAAATTATGATTAAAAATTAATGTTGTCATTTTTGGCGGCCATCTTGGTATGTTGGCGGCCATTATTCAAAATGGCCGCCTTCCCAATTACTTTTGCATATACCTCGGTCTTCGAAGCGCATAGAGACATACATTTGCTGCCTATACCCGTGTTTTCAGGGTCAAGGAATTAATATTGATGTTGGTGTCATGGTGCGATATCTTCATTCACTACAAATCAAAGGTGGCCGCCAAAATGTCCGTCATAACATAAAATAAGCTATATCTCAGCTTCAGAATCTGATATGAAGATGTGAAGATGTGTTTTGGTTCTTTACATAGGTTTTTGAGGTCAAATAATTCAATTTCGTACATGTCTAAGTTAATATGACTTTGTTTACACTCTGCTTAAACTAGAATCCAAGATGGCCGCCAAAAATAAACCTCATTATAGGGTCATCAATATGTATAATTCCCTATATTTGAGCTGAAGCAGATCCATAAACACGATTTTACTGTCTTTTCATATGTTTATGAATCAAGAAATGAAAGTGAAAGATGTCTCTCATTCTACGATACAAGATGGCGGTCAAAATAGCCCTAGTATATTGCCACCACTATATGTAATTTGCTGTATCTCGGTGTCTTTGATTAGTTCGTGTTTCTTCTGAGTCAGTAGCGTGTTACTTGTATGATGTTGTTGCACTTTTCAGGGCTGGCTTCGCACATGCAGAATTCAGTGCAGCCAACACAAATAACAAACGTAAACCCAGGATTAGGGTTTATAACCCTAAACGCTAGCGCGTTATCTGGTGTTTATAAGGCCAAACGTCAGATAACAAACCGGTAACCCAAGATAAGGAGCCTTATTTTGAGTTTACAAACTTATTCTTTCTCTTAATATAACAGTCGAAATAGAGTAGTTCTCAAATATGCTCTAGTCAGAGACGAGTACGTCGTCTGGCTGTTTTCATAGGTCCTTGCCTGTCCATGGTTGCTCCAACAGTAGGCAGACCAAGAGATTTCCACTGTCTTTAGTGCTCTTCCGCAGCCACTATCCTAATCCTGAACTGCTTCCAGGTAGCCCCATTTTTTGCAGGACAACCTTAGATCGGCTGATTGGAGTTCTCAATCTGTTGGGACATCACCACTCTGTCCACGAGGATTCAGATCCAGGTGGAAGGCGCTCTCCGGGTTCAATACCAACAGACGTTACTTGGTTGATAGCAAATCTTTCTTTCCATAAGGTGTCTCTCTTAAACTCCATCGATGCTGCTTCAAGAGGTTGGACTTTGCTTACGGAACTCTTTCTGGATGGCGGTCAGCAGCTAGCTGGTCTTTGCTCGGACATAGGTTGCTTCATATTAGATACTTGACAGCTACTTCTTGCATGCTCGCTACTCTTCGACGGGTGTCTGATGGTGCACTTCCTGCTAGGATGTATAAGTTCTCTGTTGGTGTTGGACAAAGACATCCTGTGATAAGCTGACAGAAGTCATTTAAAGCCTGGTCATGCTTCTTGGCATGGGTTGATCTTTCCCATATAGGGCAGGTGTAGTCTTAACATGAGTAGCACTGGGCCATGCAGTGCTGTCGATCTTAGGATATGTGGGCGAGCACCCGATCTTGTGCCAGTAAGTTTTTTTTTCAAGATGTTATTGCGTGGACATACTTTACTCTTTGTCTTCTTAAACTCTCTAAATTCCAAAGACATATCAATGACAAAAATAATAAAGGACTTAAAATTCAGATTTGTTGTCTTGGGTGGATTTGCATGTAGGTTGTTTTCCTCATAATGAGGAGTGGATCCATCCGATGCTTTGGAAAGTCTTTCTTCAAGACTCCGAGATCGTCTGCATAGATGAAACGACAGGTTCCTGCATTCTTTGGTTGTCATTGGTATAGATGTTGAACAGGAGAGGAGCGAGCACACTCCCTTGGGATAGTCCATTCTTTTGCCTACGCCATCAGCTCTTTTTGCTCCAAGCTGAACAAAGAACATCCTGTTTGCAAGTAATCCTTTGATGAGCTCATTCAAGTGGATGGTCTTGAGCTGCATTGGTGAATTCCAAGATATTATGGAGTAGTCATCTCTGATTAACCGTGTCATAAGCTGCCAACCACGACTCCGTTAACCCAATCATTCTCCAAACCATCTTCGATGCGTTGAGTTAGGTTGATTACTTGACTTGTTGTTGATATGCCTAGCCGGAAATCTGTTTGTTCTGATATGAGGTGTTCGTCTATCACAGGTGCGATACGATTCAGCAGGAGATGTTCAAAGAGCTTGTGGATACGGCTGAGGAATGACATTGGTCGATAACCCTTGGGATTAGATGAATCTTTTGTACGCTTTAGGAGTGCCATAACATATACTTTACTCCAGATCTTTGGGAACCTGTGGGAAATAAGGCATTTTTACATTTCTGCCGTGAATTTGTGGTTTGGGTGTAGCTGATTTGTAATTTCGATGTCTCGTTCTATAGGCTTAGATCTATCTACACATCTGAAATATCCTTTGCTCATTACTAGTTTCAACAAATTTTATATATATGAGCACAAACAGTCCATATCATATTTTATGGTTGGCAACCTCATATACCCATCATCTGTACTCAAAATATACCACTCAGTCGACATACAATATTGAAACATCTCTGGGTAATTTCTTGAATACAGTCCCGACCCATTTACTTAAGAATTGCCTTCATAACTGCTTTCATGTATTTCATGATTGTTGGCAGATTGTCAATGATTTTATTGATACCATTTTCCAGAAAAAAAAAACATGAAGGGAATCAATGGTTGGGGTCTGTTCATCTGAATGGTGAAACCGAAAGGCAAACTTAACCCAGAAACATGTTGTTTTCTGATATTTCCGCTATAATGCATCGAATAATGAATTCGCTATTGTCATGATTCAGTTGCTGTCAAATTCCTTCAAAACAGTAAAAAGGCATTTAGTGGTCATTTTGTCAATTAATGCCCTGACTCAGGGCCTACCTAAACAGATCAGCAGGTTAGGTGTTAATCATTAATCTTTTTAGGTAAGATTACTGATTAACAGATAACACCTAGGAGGAAAACACTTCATCTGGGGGTGCAGGGCCATTGTTATATATTGTCACGCAGTTGAAATGATTTAGGTGTTATCACCTCCCAGATTTAGACTAAGCATATAATCCTTATCCTCGTTTACAAATAAATAAATCTTGAGCTTCTATAGTGTGTGTTCAATTAGCTTTGACCGTATTTTTCATCGTTCATTCGAAAAGGAAGAAAGACGAACAAAATTCATGAAAAACGTTGCTTGGTAAGCCTTGACCTAACAACTGTGTGCAGAACCAGATGGGCACTCCACCTGCGGGCACATCATTTGCATTTGCATTCTGAACGAGGATAGGTATTTTGTTACTTAACCTGAATGGTGAAGGTGATAACATCTGGCAATATAACAATGCCTCCGCATACCGGGCCGATTGTTGAATATCTTTAGCACATGGTTTGCTGAAGTCCATAGTATATCCTTTGGTCACTGATATTGAGAAAAGAAATCGAGGTGACGTTTATTTTCAAGCAAATGTGCCAGTGTGATTTGCGGGAACAACATTCCCCCATAGTCTATATAAATTAGCAGACGAAAATCTATAGAGTTTGCATGTGTCATTGGTCAAAACTGAACGAATTCGCAGGAGACGAATACGAGGGCAACCGGCGAATAGGAGGAATTAATGAACCCTAGAGTTATGCGGTATGGTAAAGGATTTCAATAAAAACCATTGATTAGTCAAAAGTAACACAGGGAGTATATGTACTAAATAATAGTAATAAAATAATAAGAACGGCAGGAACAACGATGATAATACATTTAGCAATACTAACAACTAACAAACTTGCCTTTTCTGTAATATTTGAAAAAGAAAAATGATGTCCTGATTCCGACCCGACAACTGAGAAGCAAAGAAGAACTACATCTGTATTTGGATAGGCTAAAGGTCGTAAACGGTCGTAATCTTCTTGACCTGAAACACAAGGAACATTCGGATTTTGAATATGAATTAAGATGGGGCAATTCCATAGTTGCAGAGGTACGTTTCAGAGACTTGATTTAGAGAATTTATAAATTATTCGGGCTTATGGACTTTGAAAACTTGCATTTGAAGTATTTCTGATAGAAGTACAAGACCTGAACATTTAATCTAAAGCCAGATCTCGGATAACATAAAAGTCACGAAAATCCCTACGTTGGAAATATACATCTACTACATGTTTACAATATTTGATGAAATTTACTCATTAAGCCACATAGTATTTTCTTGGATATGAAACACAAACCAAGTTATATGCTTTTAATTTATGACCATTTTAAATGTTGGTTGACATATTTATGGAACTGCCCATTGATCGAGGCGTGCATGATGTATGGCTGCATTGTTACAGATATCACTTGTATACCAATGTTATAAATAATCTTCGAAATTAGACAAATGAGCTAATTATGTTTTCCGGCCAATTTCGCAATTAACGTGTTCCATTTTATAAAGGGTCGTCGTTTTTGCCTGTATATTGGCATTTCAATTTAGCCAAAACGTCATTCGATTTCGTTAAAGGAACGTTTGACTTCGTGGTGGAATGGTAGTCAATTGCGTAACCAATCAATCGATTTCACTTGGATTAGCTTTGCGATTCATTTTTCTATTCACCATGAGATAACAAAAATGAAAATATTGCATTGAGTTTAGCAGGATTTCGCGTTTAATCATATAGCCCCGAAAAAGAAAAACTCCTTCCTCAGCATTTGTGTCATGAAGTCTATATATTACTAAGGCCTATAATAGATAATGAATTAAAATAACTGGTGGCCGCTTGATTTAGGGTGCAACTAACAAATCTGAAAGTAGAGATGAAATCCTGAAAAGCACGTCGTAAGGACCCAAACCGGCTGAAAATAAGTGCGGTAATTATGAGTAATTAATTTCCTGATTGAAATTCAAACCATTTAAAAAATTTAAAACTTGAAAATTTAAAAAAAAAAGCATAAGTAAGCCTATGGAAAGGATATAATCATTAACATTTTGATTTTTATTTTTTAATGATGTCGACTATAGCCTGACTGTTTTAAGTCAAAGGAACATTGAAACTTTGATATAATCATTAATGAGCCTAGCACCAAGTTCTTCAAGCACTGCGATCGTTTGCCAATGCCAGTGATGTTTGCTGGCTGTAAATAATGGTCAACAGTGGCGTCGCAACGAGGGGGGGGGGGGCAGGGGGCAGGGGGGCCGAGGCCCCCCCAAAATGATTGTCGGTTGAGATGCAGGCCACGTCGGTTCTTGAAACATTCAGGGTCATGGCACTGCAGGCCGGATTTCGGCAAAGTAGAGGTTAAAGTTCAATGGACAGATGGTGTGCTGCGACAAGTAAATTTTACAACATCGTACAAAAAAATAGACCGCAGTAAAGGGACATTTAAAGCATATAAACCAAAATTGTCGGGGGCTTCGCCCCCGACACCCCGGGGCTTCGCCTTGACCCCACCCGGGGCAGATAAGGCGGGCCCTGAAAATCCTCCTAGCTACGCCACTGATGGTCAACGTCCCCTAGGAGGTTATGGATGTAGGTGTAGGATACCAATAGCTTTGCCTATGGCGCCCCCAGGTCTCCTGTTGCACGTCTTGGTTCGAAGAGAGCATATAGTCTACATGGCTCATCTTCTGGTATTCGGAGAATGTGGCCAAGGAACCGTAGTTGATGTTGCATTACTGTGTTGATGAGGAGGGGGGGGGGGGCCTGGGGGGGTCGGTCATAAGATGGATTTGTGCATTACTACACAGTCAAGGACGTGATTGTTCCCGCATTATTCTGTAGCTGATGTGCAAAGGCATTTATTTTGTTCTCCATGTCAGCAGAGAGTATTCCATGAACACATCCATACAGGGTACATCACACAGGAGTTGCAATATTAACTTTTCGGTGGCAATGAGAGGAATGAGCTTTTCAGATCTTTTCAAGATTCCAGGAAACAGTCCATGCAAGAGCTTTCGCCTAGGTAAGTACATGCATGGTGGCCTTCATGGATCCAGATACTAAGTTGGTCACTGTTTTATAGGTGGTGGTAAACCTCCAGAGGTGCTTGGGCATTGCAGTTGATGGTCTATATTCAGTCTTGATACACTGATGATGAGGCCCAATTGTGTTCTGCAACGCAGCTGTTCAGTGCGTTGAGCCTGTGCATTGGTAGTGATTCAAGCAAGGCAATATCGTATGCAAAATCCAATCATTTTAGGTACCGCTGGTGTCTCCTTGACTGACGAGGCTGTGTGGTGAATTACACCCAGGACGTATTTCATCTTTGCCCTCGTCATCAGGTAATCGATGCTTATGATGAACAGGACGGGGCCAAGAAACATACCGTTGCAACACTCCAGTGGTGACTTGGAAAAGAATCAGTAATGTTGTCATCCACCATAACAGCGTCTTAGAGTTGTCGTAAAGGACCATGATGGCATTGACTATGACCTTCAGGTATACCATAGTAACGCAAGATTGCAAACATGACGCTCTTTGTGGAGTCAATGCCTTCTGCAGTCAATGAATGTGATGGTAAGAGGGAGCTAGTAATTCCCAAATGCTTCAATAATCCTTAGCAGGGATGTGAGTTTGCTGTGAATGCTTTCTGCCCGGACGAAAGCCCGCTTGGTTGTTTCTTAACAAGGGATCGACATTTTCTAATTCTTGTCAACAACACCTTGTTGTACACCTTTGCAGCAAGGACATCGGTAATCCCTGTCTGTAGTTGGTCATAAGGGTCAAGTCCCTTTCTTAGGCAAAGGACCAATGAACTTGGTGTGATCCACTGGTCTGAGGAGCTATGTCATTGAAGCTTTCCACCCCAATTATGTGCGGGTATCATCTGTCACCCAGCTGGGCATGCCACATGGTTGCGCTTGCCGACCACCACCTCTGCTACTTCAGCAAACAGACTTCTCGAACTGGTCTATCTATCTGTGATATAGAAGTTGATTGGTGTCCTCACAGCGGAGATCTCTAAACTGTTTGACAGTTCGATCTGAAATTTCTGTTTGATATCAAAGCATCTTGTAGCTTCTTCCAATCGAACTTAGGCCTCTTACATGGTTTTCATTTGGAGGTACGGAGACCTGGTGTGAGCATTACGCTAACAATACGGTGATCAGAATCCAGTTAAACAGAGTGTAGGCTCTGGCAGTTCGCAAGGAATCACCCATGTTGCTGTTGATAAGTATATGGTATGCGGTGGTGAGTGGATCCTCCCGGATGCATCCAGGTCCAAAGACGTTTCCTGGGTTGTGGGAGTTGTGGGACATTTGCTTAGCTGGTCTCGACAGCTTGTGTTCTGACATAGACCCACCAGTGTTCCCAATTTCATTGTTTTATCATAAAAGCAGTGGGGTCCAATCATCATGGGACGGGGATGTGAAATGTGGCTATCCTGGCCTATTCTAGCATTAAGAGCACCCAATGATGAGTGTTTGTCATGTTTCTTCAACATTTTCCAGATGATCCTTGAGTGAGCATAAAAAAGCATTTCTTCAGGCTGCCTACTGTCTTCAGTTGTGGCATACACAAACGGTTGGACAGGTAGCTGGGGATATTACCATGGAATTGTGACGGAAAGTATCCTTGGTCAACAGGGTTGATGCTTTGTAGGCATGTTAGATATGCTTTGAAACAACAAGTCAAACACCTCCCTGCCTCTGGTCTGTGGTGAACCTTTAGATGAGGACCAGTTTATCGCTGACCAAATCTTTCGGTTGGGATGATGATAGTAGACTATGTTATGAAGGCCGACAATGTCAACACTGAATCTTGCAGCCCATGAATAGTTGATGGGGGCTTCCTGTATGATTAAGGTACGCACATGTAGGTGGATACTAACAATGGTTGAAGGTAGGTGGACGAGACATATTTCAGACCAGCGTCTGTGTTGTGAGCCAGCGTTCCGTTGGCCGTCATAGAGGTTCTCCGGGGGGACGTCTGCCTTGCTACTTCGATCGTTTTTGGGTTTTCTTGTCAGTTCGTAATCGATGTGTTCAGCTTTTACTCCGCTCTGGTAGCTATATATAGTTGAAGAAGAAATGAAATGTCAAACATTGTTCAGTTAGTTCAGTTTGATGCTCCGTTCGCGAAGCACATACAAAATGAATAGTGAATGGCTTCAAGTAATTTTTATCTGAAAAAAATGGACATTCTAAAAATCTTTAACCAAGAAAACGAAACTTGTGCGCAAGTGTCCTGAACTCCACAACAATGGAGTCCTTTTCCTTTTTGATTCCAACACTGAAGCTATTTTGGCTGAAACAGACGACAGCAAACAGTTCAGTTTCAAGCTCGTTTTTGTCTCTAAAGTTGTATAAATAATGGCGCTATTGTAAACACAAATTACCATTATTGCAGATTAAAACTAGCTATAACTATACTGTTCGCATCATGGTTACTGACTGTGGCCCAGGTATCTCCAGTTGAGAAGTCTACTCACAGCCTAGATCCCCTATCATTAACAGCACCACTCATGCATAACATTAACCTTGCACTAGCTGACCAATCAGATTTCACATGAATACATCATCTGCATTGCAATCTTATCTTAATAAAACCATGGGAAATACCTATTTGTCAATCGGTTTGGTTTGCAACAAAGCTTGGAAAAACCATCAGGCCATTTATAGTACTTGCTCAATCTAGTAAATAACATATATTTTTTTTTAATCGCACATGGAGGCTAATAAACCATATTCAGAGCCATGTGAATGAAAATAATTGTCATAAAGACAACTGTTTGTTTAAATGTGTTTGAAACCACATTTACATGTTTTTTTAAATCGGTTACAGCCGTTTTGAATCGTCGAAGCAAAAAAAAGTGATAGGGTTTGTTTTATTAATGTGTGGTCACTCGACCACATTTGGGAGACGGTTTGAATCTAACATTAACATAAAGCATAACATGTCAGGGGCCTTAATTCATCGGGGTAAATTTCGGGTCACCCAACCTTAAGCGGCACTAGACATTTTCCCCAAAAATGTAATTTCTTCAATTTGCTCTCAAAATGATAGTTTGGTCATTGGAAGAATAGAAAATAGATACATTTTACATAAAAAACATCTCAAAAAACAGATGAGATAAGGGACATTAATAATGAGTTAAAGACATCAGGTAATTTGTAGACCAACGTTAAGTTTTCCATAACCTACATCAACAAATGTGTATATTACATGCATATACTAGACTCGTGCTCATGATATTAAAACCACAAAGGTCACAAGACCAGTCAAACAGGGTTTAAGCCTTGGCGATCATGCATACGGCTTTTTGCGTGCGTTTTCTGTGTTAAATGCCCATCCGTAGTCGTCGCCTGAATTAATGTCGCCGGCGACCTTAATTATAAAATCTTTCTGTTACACATGTTATATTAGCTCCATTTGATGGTTGTTGAAAATGGTTTTGTGGGAGAGCGTGGCCTAGCGGTTAGGGTGCACATTGGTGCCTCTGGCGCAAATTTTACCATCAAAATTCCCGGGTTCGAATCCCGGTGGGTAGTGGCACTTGCTGGGATTATGCGCGGGTACTATCAATTCTGATTTGATCGTATACCAGCTATTGATTACAATACAGAATAACGCTCTTCTCCATGGTTCACTGGATATTGGGAAAGGATCATGAAAGCATACCGTCTTTCGGACCAGGGGACGTTAAGCCGTCGGTCCCGTGACAGAGAGTCACCAAACTGTACATGTATCGCAGTCAGTGTCGGAATAAGAGTAGGGTGTAAACCCCTGACGTTCCCAATCCCACCCCCGCCCCAATAGCAGGCCATGTTAGCGTGTCCGTATCATGGATACACGCGGCCCGGCTCATCGCACACTAGATGAACAAATACTGACACCACCACCAGCCACTACCAACGGACTGTGGATCCGAGCAAACAAACAAAAAATGGTTGGAAGAATATCATTTATTTCTCAATTTTATTTGAGAAGAGATTTCTCACGCGGAAAAGGGAAAACGAGAAAAGTACTTGTTTATGATAAAAAAGAGATCAGGGAATTCCTAGTGTTAGATTGAGCACACCTGTTGTTTACAACTAGTTATATTGCTCAGAGGGAGAATGGAATTTCCCAGATGTCAAGTTTAAGAAAACCTTGCAAATCAACTGTTTATTTTGCGTTGAGATCACAACATATGGAAAAATGAGATACTTCCCCTTATGCGATAATGTGAGGTGGTGCAATTAGATGTGTAATTTTGTGAAATCCACCTTATGACACTCTATCTCAATGCACAGGTAGTTTAGTGGTCTCAAATTATTTTTTTTCAATATTATAAATTATATACGGTTCAGATGAATTATTTTGTGTTTTATTAACACCCAAATCGAGATATTAGACCCTGATCTTAGACAATGGACATTAACAAGATGGATATTAGACCAATTGGGTATTGGACCAAATGGAATAGACAGAAGACGAATTATTAGAAGAAATGAATATTAAACCAAATGAGAATTGACTAATGGTGTTTTTGGTTATTTAGACAAAAGAGTAGTAACGAAATGGCTATATACTAGATGGGCACTAGACCAAATGGATATTTAGAAATGTGGGTTGTTTTAGAATCACTTGGATGTTTAGACTAAATTGTCATTATGAAGCATGGTATTACACAATATCGGTTTAAGACAATGAGTAGACCAAATGGGATTAGAACAAATGCCAGTAACCCCATTTGACAGTCGAACTTTATTTTTTCCGTATAAATGGAGCTTAGAGTTTGTTTTACATGATGAAGCAAACACCGTGTTCCTGTTGTTGCCATTTTTTTCCAGATCTGATATCTGGATTAAACTATGAAGGCAGGGTTGGTAGAGAGCGATAGATATCATCTAACAATCTACAGGTGTGTTAGGTTCGAAAGTGTCCTTCGCTTTCCTAGCGATAGCATCAGAACGGTATATTACACATTCGATTATATTTTCAAAACTATACCAAAATGTTAAAAATAAAATCCACAGCAGTTACTGCAGGTGTCGACTTGTAGTCTGTGCCCGTCAATTCTTAAGGTCGATAGTAGTCCTCAAGACCCTATGATAGATAGGGAGATAGGGAGAGAGAGAGATAGAAAAAAAATGGAACCAGTATTCCGGAACTGAATGTGATTCTTTCTCTTTAGGGCTTTGAAGCTTGTCTTCCATAAAGATTGGAGATATTGGAAGTACAATTTCAGCAAGAACACATGATTACAATCAAAGCGACCCAGATGACATGGAGATAATTGGGCCAATTACAGGGTGAGTCACAAACCAACTTGACCCTGATTGTGTCCCTCCATTTTTGAATTTTCAATTAACATATTCTGTAATCTGTGATACCTCTGAAAGCTTAGTTTCATTAGCTTTAAATTTGGCTGCCAAAAGATCATTCACATCGGTTAGAGGTATAGAACGAGTTACAGTCCGTTTGGAAATGAAGCAGTCTGTTTTCTGGGGCATGACTTATCCGGTCGCCGTGCAATTCAAATGGGAATAACGTGGTATAAGGGTGAAAACCGGACTACTTGATTCGAAAAGACTGTAGCTCGGCCTATGCTCAACCGATTGGAAATTAACTTTTATCAAATAAAGAAATGAAATAAGCTTTTCGATGATATCACATACGTTTTTATATTATACAATTTATTTAAAACTCAAAATGGCGGACACAATCCGGGGTCCAGTTTTTTTTTTACTCACCGTGTATGCCAATATTACTCAATATCGGACAAGTATTGGCTACAGTTATCGGTCGAATATTATTTGCTCATACGGCCCCAAATTGGACCAATATTGGGCCCGGCCAATGTTGCCACAATCTTTGGGCCAATTCTTGGTAATAGATATTGACCCAATATTGGGAATATATCAATATTTTTTATTGGCAAAAAAATATATTTTCACCTGCTTTATTAAATTAAATTAATTAAATAATTTTGAGCTAGTCAATATTTTTTATTGAATTGGTATTACTATATTAATACCGTGGTCTGTCTATCTGTCAGTGGTGTCTGTCCTGCCACGCGTCTATTTTTTTTCGGACACCGAGGTCGCACGTTCCTGAACTTGGTGGGTTGGTGCCCCCCCCCCCCCCTTGACGAACGAAGACCGAGTTTGTATTGGTTGGTGGATCAAAGGTCATCAGGGGTCATTCAAGGTCAAAGGAGGTCAAATGGCGTAAACGATGTTGTATCGACATGAAACTTCGATTGTTGATGCCGGGTCATTCAAGCCAAGTAATCGCGAAACCCAGGTGATCGCGAAACCCGGGGACCGCCTAGTATAGTATAATATTTTTGAAATATTGTGTTCTGATCAAAAACAATCGTCCTTGAGAGATTTTAGCGTATTTCTGTATGTTTTTATTGTTTTCTCACCCTGCTATTTTTAGGCAAATAATCAGCCTTAAGCCAATATTGGGCCAACGTTATCCCAATAATTGGCTCTATATTGGCTGTTGGTCGATTGCCAATATGATGCGCCAATATTGGACCATTAAAGGATGCCTATATGAAGGCATATGATATCACATTGCCAATGGAAAACCAATAGTGGCCCAATATACGTTAGCCACGTGATGCCGATGCCAAGATTACCGATGGGGAACCATTGTTGGGCCAATATATGCGTGCTATCTGGGGAGGTCTCTGGAACTTACGCTTGAAATGGGAGTCTCACGTTCATGTAATTACAGAATAATTACAAAATAAAAGTCCTATAAAAGTTGCTATGTACAGCAGTTCCAAATAATTACACGACGTTTAGGACTAATAGTCCCTCAGCTGATATGGATTTTAATCACGTGTCTGGTTGCAAAATTCTGACAGGGTCTATCTCATTTAAAGTTTTTTATAGAATGAAAAAATCCATTTCTTAATCGCCAATTCTCTTGACATGGAGATGAAAAATGCAAATTTTATCCAAAATGCCCATTTTACTCAAAAATTATCAGAATTCATATTTTAAGCATAACATTGGTATTGGATAAGCTATTGCAGTACTTTTGGAAAAGTAATTAATTTAACCCTCGTCCAACCGGGGGGGGGGGTACCACCCCCTAACGGATGATCCCCTGTCGAACAAAAACGCAAACGAATACGATCTAAGGCTTTTATGTAATTGTAAGTTCATCCTTTGCGGTCATTTTAGCGAACAAAAATTGGAGGTACCACCTTCAGGGATGTCAGGGCTTCCCGTCAAAGTCGGAAGGTGGGGGTGTGCCACCTTCCTATACTTTACTGTGTAAAATGCCAAAAATGGTACTTTATACTAAAGCAAATACGTGTATTTTTTTTTATTATTTAGAGTAATAACATGTGTATGCTTACTTTGGCACCCATCATTGCCAAATAAATACCAATTTTGCTTGCCTGAATGGCAAAAATGGTCGAAAAACCCTCGATTTGGGCGATTTGCTTACAAGTTTGCGTAAAAATACGCCCTCAGTTATGACGTCATTGTGATGTCATAATGTTAAAACTTGATATGTTTGTACTTGGTTTGAAGAAAGGACCTGTAGCTACACACTGATACCCAACAAGATGATGTTTGTCGCTCTTTCATACGGACCCCCCTGTGAACGTAGTACAAAAACCCTTGGTGGAGAGGGTTACATATTGATGATGATCAAAGTATTAAGGCACGCAAAAAAGCTAAATTTGCTTAAAAGTGTAGGCCATCCACGTTTCATTTTTAAGGACCACCACTGCCACTGCATCATGGTCCTGAACCACTGTTCGATGTTCTGAAGCAACGTGATTGGTTGTGGCTTCGGAATGATCTTAAATGGAATGTCATGCATGTGGACAAGAATGTTAACAAAGCAAATTCAAGGTTGTTCATGCTATAGATCCTTAAACGCTTCGTAGCAGGGGAAACAGTACTGAAAGAGTGGCGCTTACGGATAAATTGTGAATTTTTACACACAATATTTAGGCATTGATATCCATCAAAATGATGGAAGCAATTGCCAACCACCCTTAATTGACCCCAGCTTGGGTTCAAGGTTATACGGGGGAAAATATGAAATGCTCCAATCTGTGAAAAGCACAGACCCTCTTTTCAGGTTAAAAAGGATTTTTAAAAAAGGTAATGTTTACCAATACCAAGGGCTTACAGTTCGGAGTTTAGGCTATGCATAAGAATGGCGAAAAAAAACGTCAACATTGGTATTGTAATGAGTCAAAAATTAAAAAGTTGCTTTGATTCAGGTCGGTAATATGTGAAGTACATTGTTTCCGTATCGTAGCGGATTGAAATAAGGAATAGTTTGCCTGTAATATCTTGTTATGCTTAGTTTCACGTGATCAACAAATGTTGGTCACAGGTCATTAGACTGCCATAGCTGCCAATGGCTGTCGACTTTATCACCATTTTGGATAATAACCAAACACGTAAGATAGTTCAAAAGTATTCCTATATTTAATTCTATGCGCTGTGAACCAACATTTGAACCACGTTTTACAAAAATTGGAGAACTTCTTTGGAGCAATTTTTTTTTACCCCTTTGTTACAACCAAAATTCACCTTTTCACCAGTGGTTACAGGTTGTTACTCTATAATCCAAAAAAATATATACCATAGGTAGTATAAACTCTTACTTTTTGGATTCTTGTAAACCAGAAAAACCTCATGATGAGCTTCAACACAATAGAACATTTTAAATTTTGTACATGTATAATCTTGAACTCCAAGCTGGGGAGCATGGAAGGGTGTGGCACGGTGGAATTGACACTCTCTCTGTGGGAGGAGGGACCATTGTCGGGTTGCAAGATCTTATTAAGTTTGTTCCGGATGTCATCAATACAGTCAGTCCTGAGGTCAGCAAGTACAATGCGTGAAAAATTATTATGTCGGCCCCAGGTTTCAATGGCATTGCACTGCACAACTACAATGGTGCGGCGAACGAGCACGCCATTGGCCCAATTCAGTTTAGCTTTCTTAAAACAGGCCCAGTAATAAGTACACTTTTGAAGAGAACACTAACTCTATGATTTGCACAACTGTACAAAAACTTGGTTTCTGTAATTTCAGGGGGGGAACAGGGGCCTGTTTCAAAACATGCATTTCAGCACGTTTTAATTAGACCATGCATTCTTAGATGTGTAGAAGATAAAACTGTGATGTAGGTTTTTTTTCGAAGAAGAAATGATATTAGAGACTCCAAACATTTAATGTGTCCAACCGTGGCTTAATTATTGTCTTCTCGTGTACAAGAAAATAGAAAGGGGAGTGTCCGTAACCTGACCATCTGACACGTTGTACCGAACCGTATTTGTGAGATAAAATTGACACAAACCCTTTCATTAATTTTCCGGCCCCTCCATCACAAATCACAAACCGGTTCCCTGTTATCAATTTGTGAAGCAGGGTGGCCCAGTTCTAGCTTTCCAAATGCCATTCGCTCTATGCAATTTGCTTGTAATAGAGGAACATTTTTGTAGATTAGACATGATTATGTATAACTGCTAGCATGGAATTGTAAATTAGCCAATATGGTTTAAGAATTACCAAATCAGGGTTTCGTGTACATTACACGGCTCATCAATTGTACAAAATGAAAACTCAGTGAAGACAAATCATTTAACTTGATTATATGAGCAGATAATTGTAATTAATTTATCGTGGCTCCAAAGCGGCAGACAAGTATCCGTCCTGCTACAAATTAAATTTAGTCGTATTTCGTTCCGGATGTAAGTGCCAATCCTCATACGAAAATGAAATACTGTATGTATAAAAATCAACTCATAATGTGCTTTCTTAAACAACATACATTAGCTTCAAATAACGTGAATAACACCTACGACAGGTACATATTCTACACAAATGAAGTTGTTGGTAGTTCTCGTAAGTGCATGCTTCCCAACTGCTCCATCCCCAACTGCAACAATTAAAGGAATGGTACTTCCATGTGTTACTCGATCAGGCCCATCATTGAGGAAAGTGAAAGCAACGCTTTTTGGTACTTGGTATATAGCCAGCAATATCACTTTAATAGCTATTCTTTAGTCCACATTTCGCATGTTGAAACGGAAGTTTTTTCCAAAGGATTTCTTATTTGATCACGACGAAAACAATCCGCATAACAGTACTAAAAGTTATTAGGTCATGAGGCCCATACCCGAAGCCCTGCACCCCCCCGGGGATTTTTGGAGCCAACAATTTTTGGAAACCTTCTACATATAAGCTATCAGATCAGGTTCGGTCTGCAAAAAATCCCCATCTGGGTTAAAGAGTGCGGGCGGCTTTATTCAAAATGGCGGCCAATTATTCACTTAAGCCCTTTTTTGACATATATCGTAATTTTTGACCAAAATTCATGCACTATGTGATACATAGTCGCCCACCAAAAACCCCGAGGAATAGTTGAACACTTTTGGCTGCTTAACCTGCCTCTAGAGGGCGTCATATTTCAACATGGCCACCAAAACAATGAATATACCGTTGTATTTACCAATTAAGCATCTTAAAGCAAAATGCCGGTGTCTGCCACCTAGACATTATATAATTTGTATCGGACATGTGGATTAGTTGAGTTAAAGTAACATTTAAAAATGAAGAGTAGTTAGCCTTCACGTGTGTATATAGAGGGGTTTATGTAAAATGGT
>JAMKCH010017509.1:0-85131 GCA_023653785.1 Ophioderma brevispina | reverse complement strand
AAGAAAGGTTCATCAAGGTTAGTGTTATTCTGAACTGGCTTGCCAAGTAGAGAACTAAAGTGCTGAAACCACGTGTCAAGGCGTTCTTCGGTTGTTTCACCTTTGATTCTTATAGGTGGGTGGCCTTCTTATCGGTCAGCTCCCTCAAGGCCTCCCAGGCAGCAGCATGCTTGTTTTCAAGATGTAGGGCGTCAAGTGCTTCAGCCTTGGACTTAACATGCTCCTCAAGCAACACATTGTAAGCATCATCTAGTGCAGCCTTAGCAGCATCAAGGTTCTGCTTGGAGCTTCTGGTGGATTTAGTACGGTGCTTCTTGGATGCAGACTTCAGTTTTTCTCTGGCTTTGCTGACTTTGTCGTTTGAGGAAAAGGCAGTAGTCTTCTTCTTTCTTCAAGGTAGCATCTCCAATGCCATTTCTTTGTTGGCTGAAGTGAGGACATCATATACTGCGCTGGAGTTCTTGTCTTCAAGCTCATCAACAAGAGTGTTGAACCTGTTATGTACTGCTACAGTATACTGCTCACAAAGCTTTGTGTCCCCACTACCTTCCTCCAGTCAATTGTTTCCATGGGATCTCTGGGAGGGGGTTTACTCTGACGATAACTTATCTGGCTCCTGCAAGAGACAATTCTGTGATCCGACTTAACAGCTTCAAAAGTGTTGTAGGCTCTTGAGTTCTTAATGCTGTTAATCCACTTCTTTCTGACCAGAATATAGTCCAGTTGGACAAGTTTTCCATTTGGGCGGCGGTGTGTCCACAGTCTACCTGCTTGATTTCGGAATTTGGTATTAGTGGCAACAAGGTTAAATTGTTCCATGAAGTCATTCATGTACATTCCAATTCTGTTGGACTCGTTGTTGCAAGTGAACAGCGCATCGTCAGGCCCAAGCTTAGCGTTGTAATCTCCAGGGATGTACAGAACATTATGGGCTGGAACTGTACTGGTGGCAGTGGAAAGTTCATGGTAAAAGTGAGAGAGAGTTTCTTCTGGATAGTCGTTGTGGGGGCTGTAACAGCAAATAACTGTTGTTTCAGGATTGCCCGTCAGTGTAAGCTTCACAAGTTGACAAGGTTGGCACATGACTTGAGAGCCTTTGGTGATAAAAGAAACTCCACACCTCCTGTAGCTGCATTTCTCTTGTTCTTCCAGGCAGAGGCTGTAATGAGTGCATATCCATGGATATTCTCCTGTAGTAGAGGTTCACTGTGCACAATGCGGTGTTCTTGTATGCAGATAACATCGATATCAATTGACCATAGGTCATAGGTCAAAGTTCGGATTTTAATTTTTATTGTGGGTATGTGGTTCTTACGTGACCCCATTTACTTGTGTTAGTGTCATGATCAAACTCTCATGGGAAAATGGTTATCTGGGTTGGGTCCCTAGGAACCCCCCCCCCCCTTGGGCACTAACGAAAGTTTTTTTTAGCTTGGGCACTTAAGTGTTAAGTAGTAGCAAATGTCTTCTTCTATTTCTTCCTTTCGTCGTTATCTTCCTCATTTTCATTTTCCATTAAAAAACAACACAACTTTTAAAGGGGCAACAAGTGAATTACCCGTTCCCCGCGTAAATTCATCGCTCCCTTTGACACTGGTATTTAATTTTTTAGATAAATAGAATAAATATTTTCAAAATCAGAAACTCATTCTCAGAGATTATTTTCAGGAAGACCAACGTTATCAAATTCAAATTCTCTGTCTTGAGAGTAAAGAAGAACCTTCGTTCCAAATGGTGAAATGTCACAGTGTGGTCTTTTCTTCAAAATTATGATTATGGTTATGAGTTTCTAGCACATTTTTCCTATTAAACTACTTATATACTTAAAAATCAATATTTCCGATGATATAACATAACCCGTTTGCTATCATCTATCTATCAGCACCTAAATGCCTATATTTTACTTTGTGAGAGGCTTACCTGCAATGGTACATGATTAACTCTCAATCCGGTAGCTTTCTTAAAATAGTTGAACAAAACGATTGTTGGATAAAGTTTAGTCATAAAACATGTTAATAATGAGTTTTAACATAGTAACGCCGTCCGCGTCTTAAGGGGGGTGCCCCCCCCCCCCACCCTAGTGAACTTTGCTCCGGTGGCTAAAAGTCAAAAGCTTTCGTAAAAAACTTAAGGTAATCGTTCTTTCATACCCTTGCTGCTCATTTTTAGCGAAAAAAATGTGAAGGGTAGCACCTTCACCGGGGTGTGGGTATTCCGTCACAGTCGAAGGGTGGGGGTTGCCACCTACGATATTTTATGGTACGTTTTGAATATTAGCACAGTAATGGCCCTAAAACTCTCTACTTTGTAACTATGAAATTGCCATCATGTACAGCTGAAAACGCATGAAATTCCGATAGTCACTATCATTTTTAGCGCAAAATTGGATGTTTCGCCTATTTTCTACTGGAAAATGCCAATTTTGCCGGCTCCGGATTTTTGACGCCATAAGTAGTTCTGTTGGTACTTATTTTAGTATCAAAGGAAAAGAGAGGAACCTACCTGTCCACTTGGTATCAAATCAAAGCATAGGGTGCTCTATCCTCCTTGGTAACGTGGTTTTAAAAAAGACTTGGTAAGACGATGGTTACAGATGATTTTCAACATTCCATTTATGTTTCTCACCTGCATGGAAGCGCAATCAACAAAAATACCCGAGTTCCAAAATTTGAGGCTAAATTAACCCCAATATTTTTAACTGATTTACAATGCCCATTGGTGTATCACATGACCCCCAATTGAACAGTAACAGAGCTTGGTCAACCTCATTTGGAGACGACGTTTTTTATACCATTTAAAGGGAACATATTTCTTTTGCTTGAAAGGTTACTTTGGGTATGAAAATGATGTCCTTTCTCCCATAAAACCATTTCTCAAGTTGGACGAGGCGAATAAGGATGATAAGCTGTCCATCTGGCCCGGGGGCCACTTGTATTCAAAGGTGGATATGATGCGTGAACACGAAACGCGTAAAAAGGGTATCTATTTTCCAACAGGCGAGTTACGCGCGTACATTGATTAGGTGTCAAAAACAGCAAATGTGGAAAAAAATGGGTGTGTTTTTTGCTAAAAACCCTGAAATTGTGATCTACGTGTATACTCAAATAAGCAGAGATCAAAAATATTGTAAAGCAAAGCAAGATAATACGGTATATTAACGACACAATGCCATTACTACTACTGTTTGCGGGTAGCAAAACTTACAAACAGTCCTCCTTTAGTGTAGCAAAATCGACAAATACTTGTTTAGGGTATAAGTTTTTAGTCGGTGAAAATACGTGTTTTAGGGTGCATTTGGAAATTCCAGTTCACGCATCATATCCACCTTTGAATACAAGTGGCCCCCCCGGTCAATCGGGTCCCACCCACCTGTATCTTTCAAGAAAATATTACCTTTGATTATAGTCTTATTTTATACAACCCCTCAAAAACTTTTGTACGTAAACATATAGGTTAATTTGTTATTGTATTAAGAAACGAGTTCCTCGTAACTTTAACAATCTTGTTTTAATTACTGTGCAGCGGTTCGTTCATTTTTTCCATGATCTGCTACTATAAACCATTTAGATCACCACATCATGCATGTTCAAAACAGAAACAAACAACAAAAAATGGAACATGTTTGTTATGCCAGTGATAAAGACAATAAGCTGATTGATCGTATTCGTTTTGGCCAACACTTATTAGATATTGGCGGAATATCGATGCCTCTAGCACCTCTTAAGTGTTCATTTTGCCACATTTATAAATCAATAAGACTTCTTCCAACCCTCGATTACAATCGATCTTTTTTTCATAAAGTATCGCATTTGGTCCATATAGTAGGATTTAAAAATACAGTGTTTATTTTATTTACATACACAAACTGTTTATTTAAGGCTTATTAACATTCCGAATACGTAGAATCATAAAAAAGGTACCACAAGCCAGAAGGTGAGCCTCGCTGTTGCATTAGTGAAAAAAAAAAGATAAATGGAAATTATATTACTTACAATAATAAACCACAGTTCAATCAGTTTGTACAAGCTTTTCACGGAGATGTCCCGTATAGCAGGCTTATTGCTCGCTGTATTTAAACCCTATGCGATGTTGTTGTTGCGCTTATTTTTACTGTTAGTTATTCCAATTATGTTATGCCGAATCAAAGTCAAATTTGTCCCTATAATCCACTTAATTTCTACCTCACGCTTCTAACTTTACTCTCATTATGAAACCCTACTCTAGTTCTAATCTCAAGTTATAGCGCACTGGCACATTTTCGCAAATTATGAAAATTTCTTCAATTTGCTCGCCAATGAAGTCTGGTCTGGAGAATACAGATATTTTACGCATAAAATAACATACCCCAAAACAAAAGGGGGCAGTAATAAGAAGGCCACGTTCAAGCTAATTTTTAAGTTGCCGTAACTTAATAACAAATTTTGTCTATTACATGAATCTCATAGACTCGTACTGTTAATATTAAAACCACAAAGCTTACAGACCGGTTCAACAGGGTGGGTGCCGTGGGAATCAACTCGGTGTGTGCTTTCCTTGTGTTTAAAGCCATTTCCGTCGCTGCTGATTTAATCCCTCCGGAGTCATTTATATAAATCGTTCTGTTTACCCAGAGGGACGCGTTTTGGGCTAATTATTTCAGGTGAGGCTATGTATATAAAAGCTTGACAACATGCAAGAATATCAAATTTGAAAAAAATATTGAGTGGGTTATGTTTCAAATGCGCAATTTCTCATTAAGGGTCATTTCGTGATCCATAAGCCTCGTCCCCCCCCCCCTCAAAGAGCTGAGATTTTTATCCATCTGAACCGTTTACATTAGCAATGCATGTGTACCAATCTTTCGTGCAAATTCGTTCGTATCTGTAAGAAATTCGCAATTTTGTATTTTCTGTCCCGTAAACCGACAGAAGTTAGAGCACAGTGGCCTATTGGGACCGTGGAAACGAAGGTGCTGGAATCACGAAATGCACCTTTAAGGCTTCTTCATCTTGAGATATGGAACCTTTCCCAAATAGGTTTCGTTAACTCCAATAAGGGCCGTCTTTTGGGTCAGCTCTAGAACTTTGTTGACGACACTGTTCCTTTAGCTCGAGTAAAAGGCCAAAAGTCAGACTTTCATATGGCATTGAAACTGTGTTAATTCACCTTATTTCTAAAAAAAGGAGATCGGGTTCTTTTATCTGGAGGATAAGGGGCAAAATAAGAACCTTGGTTTGGGGCTCAGCTCAGTTATCTCCAATTAACGACAGTGATCTCCATGATTAATGGAACGTTTAGTTCCGTTTATATTTCTGAGGCCCCATGGGGGCTGGTATCAAAATTATAAACGCTTTTTATCAAGGTAGGAGCCTCCGTAGTTTTCCTAGCATCCTTCATGTCTTTTCACTTTTGTTTATGTCGTGCTTTGTTTCCATTCACATCGGCTTTCCTATTGTTGGTTAGCCTATCAACCGCTCGCATGTTCGAGGTCGCCATCTCTTCTCTTTTGTCTCCTTCGATAGCTTTTGGGCTTTCATTGCTTCCTTCCTCTCCTTTACACCTGGGTGCGTGTTTCGTCGTACAGCCTGCATCGCTTCAAAGTTTGGGTTCAAAAACCCGTCCAGTTCCCTCCTGACTAGATCTTTAATCATACATGTGCTCTCTGGAAGGTTCTGGGTATTTTAAAAAAAATCACCCTTTTTATATCACGTAGCCTATATTTTAACCTTCATTTTTATTCATTGTTATTAAGTGCTAGGCCTGCTTGTCTTCCATCTACAGAGTCGTTGCCCTCTGAGAAAGGATTCGGTATGCACCCATTGAGGAATTCCAACCCCTTAGTTAATTCCACTTTTGCATGTAGGATTGCATTTTTGTATTGCTGTAATTGGCCGATTTTGGTTTTACATAGTACATGCCTCGTGAATTAAGGGTAAGGTTTTATTAGCACCTATCCGCGAAAATCGTCCAAATTAGGCCAATTTGTAATTCAATTAATTTCAAAGGAATTAACAGTATTTTTTGTAATAGGGCCGATTTCTTTCTATATCAGTAGTTGCCTCTGAGATTAAAGGAGAAGGTTTGCACCAATCCTGTAATTGTCCACTTAGGATTCCGATGTACTTTCTGTTAGGTAGCCCTATTTAAAATAAACAGTTCTGGGGCTATTTTAATTGGCCATCAATTTTGGCTTAATGGGTCTAGAACATATATAATGTTCATATAGCTTAGCTCAGCTTTTATAGAGTCGTGCCTCTAAAAACATTAGGCAGGGTTAGTGCATCCAGTCTGCATTCCTCAATCTTGTGCATTGTTAAAATTTTCCGAGTTTAATTGATTCCGACACTAATTTTGCAAACCCACGATGTGTTAAATCTATACCTTTTAGAGTAGGCCTCTGTAGGGTATTAGGGTCAGCACCCGTGCAGTAACACATAACTCCCAATGTCTTAAGTAGCTAATTGTTGTTTCATCACAACCTTCAAGAGTTGAGCCTCTTAAGGGGTTAGGGTAGGCATCCGACACACTTGTGCATTAGCTTATTAATCTCATTTCTGAATCTATTAAAATCACCTTAAGAGACAAGCCTCGATAAGGGTTAAGGTAGGCACCTGACAAGAGTGTATGCGTGTAATGCAATTTGTTTGTATCAGCAATTAGGTCGGTTCAAATGTGTGTTTATTGAAGCAATTTTGTTATTCATGTTATCAGCTAACTGTTTGATGGTGCATGCTATGTGTTCGCCTTCATCAATGAGACCCCCAGGTCGTGGCGAGCAAGCGCCCATTCCGCATTTTTTGTCACGGCTCCTTCCTTGATAATTGGAGATACGGTCCCTCATGTCGAGATAACGCGAAAATATAATTTTGAGCCTCCATATGGAAGTTCAAGTGTATCGCTTTCACTTACGCTCTGTTATCTGGGCATATAGATCTCTAACCTAAATAACATCCTTATTTTCAATTAATACAGCTTAACGCGAGATAGGCTTCCTTGTCTTGACCTTATGGAGAGATATAGCGCCGATAACACCTGATAAGGACCGTTCAGCTTTGTTATCTCCAATTAAGGCTATTTTTTTTGGCGAGGGGGGGGGTCGGCTTTACTAATATACACCTAAGGCGTGTTAATTCAAGATAAGGCGCGTTATTTGTGGTTAAGGGCAATTACTTGAGGTTCGGCTTTGTTAAGGCCCGTCATTTTTGGTTGAGCTTTCCCAATGATTCATTGGGCACTCATTCCAGATAAAGCGTGCTAACTCAAGATACGGCGCGATATTTGAGGTTCGGCTTTGTTATCTCAAGATAAAGCTTCTTTATCTGACAACAAGCGACTGTTTTTTCGAGATAAACTTTTAAAACTGATAAGAGCCGTTATTTGGGTTTCAGCTTTGTCATCTGACGCCTTATCCCGAGATGAGCTTTGTTAACTCCAGATAGGGACCGTTATGTTGGGTTTCAGCTTTTGTTATCTGAAGTCAATCTAGTTATCTCCAATATAACTGAACGTGGAAATAACGCTTTTATCTCGAGATAAGGTGAAAATTATATACTGGGCTTCCATAATTGTACACACGTTCATGCAGTGGTTGTTTTCGTTGGTTTACCTACAAGCAGTAACAGAATATCTCAGCAGTACCATAGGAAGGACTAATGCTATATTGCTTAATGGTGTCTGAAGTTTAATCAATTCAACACTCATTTGAGGTTCGTTGCACTTTTCTCATATAGCTCAATAAATTGATCATCTGACATTTCTTGACATGCTTAGGCCTCCTTGTACCAGACCGGTACAATGAAATTCATCACAGCGTATCATATCATTCTTCGTAAGCCGTAATTGTAAGATATTTAATAAAAAATGGTCACCATGGGGGTCGGCATTGGGTACTTCAAGATGTCATTGTCAAATAAGACGATAGAAGACTATTTCGGAATTAGATGATCCTTACATACCCAAGTGAAGTCCCGCTGTGTTTACCTAGGATAGCAAAACGACCAAAACGGCTTTACAGTTTAAAGAGGTCTTTATTGTCACTACTTTACTGGACTTATACCGAACCACATTTTAAAATATCTCAAAGTCTACTCGAGGTTGATATTAATAAAGTAGAACCTTGGAAAAAATAAACAAAACGTGAGGGAACGCATTGACGGTTCAAATGTTACAGATTTGTTAGTGTTTTTATTTCGAAGCTTCCCCTGAATTTGTCTGTGATAATATGCGGCTTGGCACCGGCAGAATTACGAAGTTAACTCTTTAAGGTGTTTTTAACACTTTGTGCCCGCGGGGTGGGGTTTCCCATAGTCCCAACATTTGATTTTTTTTGCCTTTCACGGTTACGCAATCAAATTTTTGCAAGGAGTTTTTTTGCTAATTGTCTGATTTATGAACACGCTTCTCCGATACAAAACAAGTTAAATCCGCCCCCGGCTCATTAGAATAATTAGTTTTGGGTCCCTAGGAACCCCCCCCCCCCTTGGGCACTAACGGCATTGACCAAATCAAGATATTTTACTAATTCAAAAATAAGTAATTAATCTTGGGATTTTAATTTGCTTAGATATATACCCTTAGGAGGTCTTCATTAATAATAATAATCCTTAAATCAAATAACTTTTTATCTGCTGAGAGCATAAATTTTAATTTTGTCCATGCCGTGCTCTTACTGTGGAAGTCTATGGAAAATAAGGCCATTTCTGAAGGTTCTGAGCACAATACAAGATGTATCAATTTTGGCTATATTTTGCAATGATATTTATTGGCTATTCTAGAGTATATATAATGAATTATTTTGGTTCAAAACGCTTATATTTGAGTTGCTGAGAATGGAAATGTGCGAACCACTCTTTTTCCGAAGAGTTAAATTTCAATTGGCCATAGGTCATAGGGTCAAAGTCCCGGATTTTCATTTTTAAGTGTGGGTATTGGGTTCCTTACTGAAACCCCCATTTTATTTGTGTTATGTGTCCTATCAAACTCCCACGGGAAAGTGGTTCTCTGGGTTGGGTCCCTAGAACCCCCCCCCCCCCCTTGGGCATAACGGAAGTTTTTTTAGCTTGGGCACTTAAGTTTAAGCCATTCACATCGAATAATTGCACCCAGTTGCTTCATTTTTAAATATAAAACGACCTGATTTGTGATTATAATGGTTTATATCACCTGCCATATTAACATTACTTCTGATCTGCTGTATAGTTTTGTAGGCCGTCACCTCGCTTATACCATTACTCTATCGACTATCCTTATCCCTTTAACGTTCAATGCTCCTCTTATCATCGATGTGTGCCGTGTCTTATAATCGCTCCCCTTTTTTTCTTTTTAACTGAATTTTTTTTCTCATTTTCTATATTTTATTGCCTGAAACAATGTTTATCCACATTCCTTTTTTTTTGGGGGGGGGGGGGGTTTAATAGCTTATGGTAGGGTGAATCAAAGATGAACCCTCAGGGTTTACCTTGACCCTCCCCATTCAGAGCAATACACATGTAAGCCAATGTAAGCATCTACGTTAGATCACTGTAATCATATTGTTATACTTTTATTATTACTGTTCATTATCGCATGCATGCTACATATATCTTTATAAACGTTAGGTACTTGGAATTGTCTTATATCAATTTGTCGAAATTAACTGAAATCACCTGAAACCGGTGTATCATATCTTACTATTACATGAAGTACACACCTCACACCTTTTCAACATTGACTATATAACATGCTGTGTGTTTGATGTGTTTTGTCTGTTAAACGTAGATTTTTGTTGAATTATGGTTGTCATGGTAACCAAATTATGTTAATAATTGCGATATATTGCAAAAGTGCCTGCTTTTCACATAGTTCACATGCAAAATGTAAAATATAACAAGCGATGATTAAGTCACACTCTTCCAAGAAAACTGGGAAAATAAATTGCTTTGCGCCATGTTTTGGCTCGGTCATGGACTTGCGTAACGTGGTGTAAGGGAGTTGCCAATAGTATGTGAACAGTAGAGTATGTATTAAATGAGGTGTCTAATGGAGTTTTGCATACTCTAGCTGCCGGTTTGCTCGTAACTTTTTTCGAACATCTTATTTTTTGGTGGTACCATGAGTGGAAATGTTTACGAAGCAGTGTAAAGCAAACATTCAGTGTCTTCAACTATTTACATTAAACGTATTCACATTTCTTCAGGGTTTCGTGTCTGCAGGTATTCACAGTGCCTCAGGGTATTCACAGTGGCTTCAGGTATTCACAGTGTCTTCAGGTTATTCACGTGTCCTTCAGGGTATCACAGTGTCTTCAGTAATTGCGAAAGTAGCTTCCTGACTAAAATCGTTAAATCAGAGCGGACCTTGATGCTGAATGTTGTCTTGCCAACGCTCAATTTATTGATCTGCTATTGCTTCTGCTGTGCCTCAACTTACAACACTCCTGACCAACAACTGAGGATGAAGTGCTTAAGTTGGTTTCTAAATCACCCAGTAAATCTAGCAGACCAGATCCGATTCCAACTTGGTTCCTGAAGGAAAATATATCTCAACTCCTGCCAGTTTTAACACTCATATTAACGCTTCGCTATCATCTGGTATATTTCCATGTGGTGCGCACTCAGCAATTATCAAACTCTCTTGAAGAAGACAACGTTGGATAAAAGTTGTTAAAACTATAGACCCCGTGTCAAATATCACATTTCTTGGCAAACTGTGAGAAAATAGACATGTGCCAGACTAACAGAACACATGGATCATCATAATTTAGCAGCTTCCCATCATCTGCCTATAGAGCTGCTCACAGCACTGATCTCCCTCATAAATTAAAAAAGAACATTATGCTTTCAATGATGGTAAGGGACCAAATCAATACTCACCGGCGGGGCGTTTTCCGGTTCCTGGCCGGTTCAGCGCGGGTCAATTAATCCATTGAGTTTGCTGATTACTTAATCGGATTAAAGGATTCAGAAGATTGAGGCGATTAAATGAACCTCCCCCCCCCGCCACCCCCCTGGAACCGGACAGAACAGGAAAACGCCCGCCGGTGAGTATGATTTGGTCCCTAAGAAAGCTGTGGCTGCTTCGTATTTTTGGACCTTTCAGCTGCCTTTGATACCATTGATATAATATTCTTTATCCGGCTATCAAAGCCATTGGTGTTTTTCAGGAACACTTTGGACCGTCCAGTCTTATCTTCAAGGCTGGACTAGCCGTGTGGACATAGCATGCTATCTTTCTTACAATTACTCCCATTTTGGTTTGCCACAGGGCTTTGTAGTCGTCCCATAGCTACAGTATTACACATTACCAGTTGGGAGATATGCCGCGTCACCATGGTGTCAGCTATCATGTGTACGCAGACGATACTCAACTGTATGTCCCTTTGACCCCACCAGATCCTCCTGAAATTGGAAAATGCACTGATTGTTCTTCAAAACTGCATAAGGAATAAATAGGGATGAATGTCAACAAATTAAAACTCAAGAACCTAAACCGATTTCTTTGTTGCCGCATCTCCTTACTAAAAAAGCTCCTTCCTGATATAACACTTGTCTTCTATTGGAAACTCTCACATTAAGCCATCTCAAACAATACGCAAGCTTGGTGCCTACTTTGATTCAAACATGACCATGGCCTCACACATCACTAATGTTAGTCGTACCATCATCTACCATCTTCGGAACATCTCGCGCATTTGCAGGTACATTGATAAAGACACTTGCCACATCTGTTACGCTTCTATACTTTCTCGCCATCGATTATTGCAATAGTTACTTTCTTCGCTACCAAAGTCGTATACTCTTCGTATTCAGCGCCTACAAAATTGGTCTGCGAGATTTGTTTGTACTGTAAATAGACAGCATGACCCAACCACTGCTTAACTCTCTTCATTGGCTGCCTGTGAAACAGAGATTTCTTTTAAATTGCTTTTATATGTTTTTAAGTCTCTTAATGGCACGGCTCCTGTATATCTTTCAAACGTTTCAGTTACATGTTCCCAAAAAGAAACCTTAGGTCTTCAAAAGATCGCCTACGGTTGGATTACCAAGGACTCGAGTCAAAGCTGGCGATAAAAGTTTTACTGTTTGTGCTTCAAAGTTATGGAACACCCTTCCTGCTCACGTAGCATCATATCTGTAATCCCTTTAAAAAGGCACTTAAGACACACGTGTTTTTCCTAATGGATTTGTTTTTCATTATGTTATATGTATTTCTCATTTTCTCACTTTCCTTTTATTGTAAGCCTTGACCTTTGGGGAACGGCGCATCATAAGTGGCTCGTTTGTATGTATGTATGTATGTATGTATCACAGTGTCTTCAGTGTAAATTCACAGCCTTTTCAGGGTATTCACCGTCTCTTCAGGGTATCAGTGTATGCATGTATTCACAGTGTCCTTCAGGTATTCACAGTGTCTTCAAGGTATTCACAGTGTTTTCAGGTAATTCCAGTGTCTTCAGGGTATTAACAGTGTCTTCAGGGTATTCACAGTGTCTTCATGGTATTCACAGTGTCTTCAGGTATTCCAGTGTATGCAAGGTATTCACAGTGTCTTCAGGTATTCCATTGGTCCGTCAAGGGTATCCCCAGTGTCTTCAGGTATTCAGCGTCTTCAGGGTGTTCACTGTGTCTTCAGGGTATTCACTGTCTTCAGGATATTCACAGATGTTTTAGTGTTTCGACGTATTCAGCTGTATTTAGATTTTGTCTTCAGACTATTTACAGCGTCTTCAAAGTATACTGTAATTTCACGACATTCAATTGATCAAGTGTGACCACGGACCTCATAGAGGGAGACCAACACACACTTTTCAAAGACCCTATCACGTTGCCACCTTTAGTTATTAAATCCCCATTTACCGGCCTAAGATAATGCGATAATCACCCTCTCATCAGGAGGGCTGACTGGGCCTTCGCTTGAAGTTTCTTTATTGAATACCTCCAATTCCTATAAATTTGTATTTTTTAATTTATGTGTTATTTAGGATTTATTAACTTTACTCTTCCATTGGTATCAAAATATGTAGAAACTATGATGACGTCACCTATGACCTCATAAGGTAATACAGGTTTAAATACTGCATATAGGAAGAAACATTGATATTTTGCAATTTACTGCTCAAAAAATAATATTGTAACACTTAAACATTTTCCATCATGTAGAGACATTATACTCATTAACATGCTAGGTATGTTGGTACGCATTTTGGTATCACAGGAAAGAGGAGGACCTGCTATCTAATGCAACTAAAATCAAATGTCTGTGTATTACTGGTCGCACTAGTCGTGTTGGTATTTCCCTCCTGAAGGGGGGGGGGCAGTGGCGTAAATTTCTTTTTGCCCTTGGGTAGTGTTTGACGAAAATTTATGGATGAAAGGGGTTTGCTGAAAAGACCAATTACTATCACATGTGCGCGCGAACCGCTCTAAAAATTTTGCCATTGCTTTATATTTGTATGGCCGTCACCTCGCTTATACCATTACTCTATCGACTATCCTTATCCCTTTAACGTTCAATGCTCCTCTTATCATCGATGTGTGCCGTGTCTTTATAATCGTCTCCCCTTTTTTTTCTTTTTAACTGATTTTTTTTCTCATTTTCTATATTATTATTGACCTGAAATTCATGTTTCTCCACTTCCTTTTTTTTTGGGGGGTGGGGGGGGGGGGGGGGGGGGGGGGGGGGGGGGTTAATATCTTATTGGTAAGGGTTGAATCAAAGATGAAACCTCAGGGTTTACCTTGATCCATGTAAGCCAATGTAAGCCTCTACGGTTATATACTGTAATCATATTGTTATACTTTTATTATTACTGTATCATTATCGCATGCAATTCTACATAATCTTTATAAACGTTAGGTACTTGGAATTGTATTATATCAATTTGTTCTAAATTAAATGAAACCTGAAACCGGTGTATCATATCTTACTTATTACATGAAGTACACACCTCACCTGTTAACATTGACTATATAAACATGCTGTGTGTTTGATTGTTTGAACAAATCTTTTAAACGTATATTTTTGTTGAATATATGGTTGTCATGGTAACCAATATGTTTAATAATTGCGATATAATTGCAAAAGTGCATGCTTTTCATATAGTTCTCATGCAAAATGTAAAATATAATAACAACGATGATTAGTCAACACTCTTCAAGAAACTGGGAAAATAATTGCTTTGTCGCCATGTTTTGGCTCGGTCATGGACTTGCGTAACGTGGTGTAAGGGAGTTGACAATAGTATGTGAACAGTAGAGTATGTATTAAATGAGGTGTCTACTGGAGTTTGGCATACTCTAGCTGCCGGTTTGCTCGTAACTTTTTCGAACATCTTATTTTGGTGGTACCATGAAGTGGAAATGTTACGAAGCAAAGTGTAAGCAAACGTCAGTGTCTTCAGACTATTTACAGTTAAACGTATTCACAATGTCTTCAGGGTTTTCAGTGTCTGCAAGGTATTCACAGTGCCTTCAGTATTCAACATGGGCTTCATGTATTTACAGTGTCTTATGGTTTACAGTTCTATGGTATTTACAGTGTCTTCAGTACTTTGCTAAGTACGTCCTGACTAAATTAGTTAAAATCAGAGAGGACCTTAGCTTGATGCTGAATTTGTCTTGCCAAACTCTCAATTTATGGATACTGCTATTGCTTCTTCTGCTGTGCCCTCAACTTACAACACTCCGACCAACAACGAGGATGAAGTGCTTTAGTTGGATTTCTAAATCACCCAGTAAATTCTATCAGACTCGATCCTAGTCATCCAACTTGGGTTCCTGAAGAAACATATATCTCAACTCCGGCCAGTTTTAACACGCATGATTAACTCTTCGCTATCATCTGGTATATTCCAAGTGGTGCGCACTCATCAATTATCAAACCTCTCTTGAAGAATACAACGTTGGATAAATGTGTTAAAAACTATAGACCCGTGTCCAATATCCATTCTTGGCAAAACTGATTTGAGAAAATAGCATGTGCCAGATTAACAGAACACATGGATCATCACAATTTATCAGATTCCCTCAATGCCTACAGAGCTGCTCACAGCCCTGAGTCTGCCCTCATAAAAGTCAAAAATGACATGATGCTTTCCAATTGATGGTAAGGGACCAAATCCATACTCAACCGGCGGGCGTTTCCTCGGTTCTGCCCGGTTCAGCGCGGTTCAATTAATCATTGAGTTTGCTGAATCACTTAATCGGATTAAAGGATTCAGAGGATTGAACGGATTAAATGAACCGCCTGAACCGGACATAACCGGAAACGCCCGCCGTTTGAGTATTGAATTTTGGTCCCTAAGAAAGCTGTGCTGCTCGTATTTTGGACCTTTCACTCTTGAATACGATTGATCATGAATTCTTGTATCCCGTCTATAATCAAGCGCTTGGTGTTTCGGAACAGCTTTGGACTGGTTCCAGTCTTATCTTCAAGGCTGGACTAGCCGCGTGGACATAGCAGGCTATCTTTCTGAACCATTACTGCCCATTTTGGTTTTCCACAGGGCTCTGTAGTCGGTCCATAGGATACAGTATGGACACATTTACCATTGGAGATATGCCCGTCACCATGGTGTCAGCTATCATCTGTACGCAGAAGATACTCAACTTTATGTTCCCTTTGACCCAACATATCCTCAGAATTGGAAAATGCACGGACAGTTCTTCAAAACTGCATAAAGGACATCAAGATATGGATGAATTTAACAAATTAAAACTCAATGCATCTAAAAAAAACCGACTTCTTTGTTGACGCATCTCCTTACTACAAAAAGCTCCTTCCACTGAAATAACACTGTCCTATGGGAAACTCCTCACATTAGACCATCTCAAAAATACGCAATATCTTGGTGCCTACTTTATTCAAACAATGACCATGAATCACACAGCACTAATGTAGTCGTACAATCATCTACCATCTTCGGAACATCTTGCGCATTCGCAGATACATTGATAAAGACACTTGCCATCATGCTTTTCGCTCTCTTTACTTTTCTCGCCATCGAGTATTGCAATGGTTTACTTTCTTCGCTCCAAGTTCTATACTCTTCGTCTTCAGCGCCCTACACCATTGGGCTGCGAGATTGTTTTTACTGTAAATAACATCAGGACCCAAACAACTGCTTAAATCTCTTCATTGGCTCCTGTGAAACAGAGAAAATTTCTTTTAAATTGCTTTAATAAGTTTTTAAGTCTCTTAATGGCATGGCTCCTGTATATCTTGCAAACTGTTTCAAAGTTACTGTTCCAAAAGGAAACCTAGTCGTCAAAAGATCGGCTACGGTTGGATTATCCAAGGACTCGAGTAAAGCGATAACTTTTATTTACTGTTGGTGCTTCAAAGTTATGGAACAACCTTCCTGTTCACATAAGGCAGTCAGTATCTGTAAATGCCTTTAAAAGGCACTTAGACACACTTGTTTCCTATTTGATTTGTTTTTCATTATGTTATATTTATTTCTCAGGTCTCACGTTCTTTTTATTGTAAGCGCCTTGATCCTTTGGGGAACGGCGCAAGCATAGTGCTATTTGTAATGGTATGTATGTATGTATGTATGTATGTATTATTCACAGTGTCTTCATGGTATTCACGTCTTTTCAGGGATTCACAAGTCTCTCAGGGTATTCAGTGTATGCAAGGTATTCACAGTGTCTTCAGGTATTCACAGTGTCTTCAGTATTCACAGTGTTTTCAGGTATTCACAGTGTCTTCAGGGTATAACGTGTCTTCAGGGTATTCACATTCTCTTCAGGGTATTCACATTCTCTTCAGGGTATTCACAGTGTCTTCAAGGTATTCACAGTGTCTTCAGTATTCACAGTGTCGTCGGGTATCCCCATGTCTTCAGGGTATTCAGCGTCTTCAGGGTGTTCACTGTGCCTTCAGGGTATTCACTGTCTTCAGGATCTATCAGCGTTTAAAGGGTTAAACATCTGACGCATCTAAATGAATTAATACCTTATTATCACAAAATAGTTTTCAAGCACATTTGAAAACTGTTGAAGGTTTTTGAGCTCACGGATGCCTCTTAACCTAGTTTTAGCAATTACGTTTTACGTTAAAGATTATTATAGCCTTTGAAATAATGATTAATGCACACCCTCACTCTCGTATCCACAATTGTGATACAATGGGAGGTTTATCACTGTTGATGGAGCTGAGTTTTGCTCTATTCGCTCGGACTACCCCGTTCAATGACGCACCATTCGGTCATTATATCACTGTATTGAAACAACATCGATTTCAACCCTATCTGCGATGACTGCCATGCATATCACGATTGGCTAAATATTTACCAGATTTTGAAGAAGAAAATAACCTGCTTTGATACCTAACACATTGTGTGAATTAATATTCAAACGTATGTGGGTCGCTCGAAGACTGCACGATGATCCCAAAACAAATCCAGATTCATTCATGTAAATCTAAAATCTTAAACAGTAAAGTTACCACAACGTTTTTTTCTCTTGTGTGCACCAAACGTAAGTCACAGACACACATTCATGTCACCCAGTTTCTTACTACCGACTGTTTTAAGCCCTTGGGCAAGTAAAATTGTTTGGATAGCTGCAAGTGGGCGCGTCATTTAAGGGAGGATGAACGTTGTTTCACCGACCGTGAACGCATTGCTGTCGAAGACAGTTTCATACTTATGTACCTTTTCCTCATTTTATCTGTTGACTCTAGTTGCAATATTTATACATTATTTATTGTTAGAATAATAAATTGATACTAATTGAACCGGCGGCTGGTTATCTAGAAACATAACTAAAACATAGTGTGGTGTTAATGAAGAAAATGGCAGTATTTAGCATTGACAGGGGCTTTAACATCATCAATATACCGAAGTTTATCGACTGAGGATTCATGTTTAACTTCGTGACCTGGGCCTTTTCCATTCAATTTATGTTGTTACACAATCGCTACGTTTTCGTTGTAAAGACAAACCGTAATGTAAAGTCGCTATCGACAAGAATTATCAAACATGTAATGATTGATATGCTTACTATATTTGTAGAAATTGCGTTCTTTATAGCTTTTAATTGCACGTACCAACTCCTTTTGTGAACCCCATTTCGTATGTAAATTTCAATAACCCACGTGTGCACTGTGCCCAGTGCATGGCTACATTTACCAGAAGATCAACTCCCTGACCTCAAAAGAGTGAAAACGGGAGTTTTTAATTGCGATCAACCTCAACGTACTCACCAGACCCTAGTCTGTCTGATTAACAAACTTTTCTTTTTGAACATATATCGTGGTTCCGTCGTTTCTGCGGGCTTGCCTCCCTGTGGACAAAAAGATTTTTTAAACTGTTCACGTTAGCGCAGGGAAGATAAAAGAATCACGAATTTTCAATGCGTTCCCAAATTATGGAAAATAATAACATTCTCTAAAAACTCACATTAATAGATTACCCATTAAAATGATCCCCTTTTGTGCCTGAAACTTCCCCTCATTTAAAATACATCAACTCATGAAAAAAACCTACAATGCAATTATTCACGGGATCTCTCCTGCAGTGGTGGCTTGTATGTATCACTACTATCGATAAGAATTTCTATCACACACGTGACAAAAATACATCCGCCTATTGAAAATACACTTGAATCGATATGAATCAATCAAGCATTTTCTTATACTTACCAGCTTTTTCGGCTACGCGATTGTTCCAGCCTGAAAGCATAGAGTTCGAAGAACAGTACAGCGGTGTCCCGATAAACGCAAACACTTTGTGCCAGCCGCTATGATTTTAACAAAAGCATTTAACTTTTAGTAAATTGTTTTGAATAATAAGGGACTGTTAGCTAATACCAAGAAATTTCATAGCGATAGAGTCAATACTTTTTAAGATATGCCCCATCCCCCCCGGTAATCACTACCTCGACAACACACAAAAACACAATTTTTATCAAAATAGTAGCTCTGGTAACAGACGTTGGCACGAGAAAAGATGGCAAATACAATTATTTGATTGCTATCAACATTGTCCAAAGTTCTGGCCGAACAACTTCTACTGGATCATATACCTGCATTTACATATTAAAGGTCCGATGGCCCGATCGCTAATAGCCTCGTCCCCTAAAACCCCTATTTTACCGGAAGTGGTCAACATTTGATTATCAGAAACAGCTACTATTTTTTTCTTCATTTACCCTGTGAAATGTGACCAATAGTAATTTTACACAGTACTCTATGGGGCTTACAAAATCACGTTTTAGCTGGCTCGCTTAAAACGGATTGAAATATCGGTCGCGTAACTTTATAGATGGGGCTGTTGGAGCGAAGGCCAATCTATCAAGATAAAAACTTCTATCCCTTTAAATCGGGCCATCCCTTTATTATTATAAAACTGACAATGAAAACCATTAATTTATTTGGTTATAAATAAAACCTGAATTCATTTCACCAACAAACTCCACGTACGTAAAATTCTAAATCGTTGGGTTGTAACTTGCTTGTTTCATTTGTTAACATTGTGAAAGTAATTTTCAACATAAAACGCAATAACAATATGAGTATATTCATTATGTCATCAATTTTGGGTTACCTCGTCTACCTGAGCCATTTTTTTGTAACAAAACTCCCCGAAGGGGGGGGGGGGTGGTTACCGGACCCCCCCCTGTGATTTTCGTACTGAACACCCGATTCCTGTAAATTTGATAACCAATGATAGCCTAGGTTTCCTTCTTTCCATTGGTACCAAAATAAGTACTAAATTCCCCATTATGAACGTCAGCATGACGGCCCATATGTTGAGGAAAGTACGAAAATACTGAATATAGGGTGGAAATGGATATTTCGTCAATTTTGGATCGCTCCAATACCTTATATACTCTAAAATGCTGTCAGTATATAAAACTAGTCTTTCCCATCAAGTACCAGTCCAAAACGCGCATGAAAATCCTGATTTTCCTAACCTTTTTGGCGAAAATTGAATTTTTCACTGTGTGTGTCTATGGAAATGGCAATTTTGCTGATATGCGAACTTTATGACGTCATTGTGGAGTAATGCTAAGGACATGTTGGTACTCATTTTGGTTTGACTAATGGTACAAAAATCAAGTGGCTGTGAAATTCCTGTGTTGTGTGAAGCATGTTGGACTTCTCTTCCGGATGGGGGTGGTACTCATCCCCCCCCCCCCCCCCCCCATCCATCACTTGGATCACCCTGTTATCTTAACCTAACCCCGGTGGAGTTTATTTTTGGATAAAAGGAGCGGAACATGTGCAAGTGACAATTACATTAAATAATTTGCACCAAAAAGGGGGTTTTAGCGAACGCCGGGGAAAAAACACCTGGAGGGGGGAAGTCACATTAAATGTTTGTACTAAGGTAGGGATACCAAAGGTCATCCTCCATTGGACTTGACCTATTTCTCTCTACCTTTCAACATGCTCGACAATTAAAAAAAATGACCAGGTATAATCTTTGTATAGATCCCCCTCCTTAAGGCAACATTTGAGCACTAGAATCACGTTTCAGGGTCCCTGTCAGGCTGTCTAATATTTCTCACTCAAACCTTTGTATCGAGATGTTACAAATGTCTGCTAGCTCCTACGTTAATTGGTTTACCTGTAATCGGACCATAATAGCAAAATGCAAGTATAGGAATTGCGCTGCCAAAAGTGATGTTTTTAACCATTGGCGGGTAAATTGAATTAAAAACACTATCGGTGATCCACAAGGAGTTAAAATATATGAATTTGCAGAAGTAGCTCACAAGTTGAAGGATAAGTCAGGTAGAAGTTTTGAGAATTTCTCCAAAGTTATTTTTCCAACTGAAAATTTGATAGAAAAAGGAAGAACGCATGTATCAGTGTCCGTACGGACAGTAATGACTACAATATCAGAGTTGTCCTTATTAGGCTGATTTTGGTATTAACACCGTGTAGGGTATGTCAAAATACAGTTATGAGACAATCGGATTTGATGATTGTTCTGTTCTGAAATTATCAAGTCCAAAAGATTAGGGCAGTTAATTAATGCAACATCATCCTTGCTATTCTAAATTTATATATCAATATCTGGAATAAATTTAGTCTAACTGGTATTGTTCTTGTGTGTTGATTATGACTTAATGACAAAACAATATCCTTAAGTATAGAGATGATAATAACATAACATAAGGAAATGTGGGGTCTATGGTACAACAATTTGTAAACCGTGTTCTATCATGTCTAGTCGGATCTCCTAGATTAGATGTTTTACTGTAGAAATCATAAGTTATTGATTTCAATAGGCTGCAAATTGTAGCAGGGGTAGTGCTGGCCACCCTCCCACCCCCCCAACCCACCCAATAGAATCGGTAGGGCCTATTAATATATTTCACCTTAACCCTAGTCTACACAGCCTTTTTTTGAACACGGTTTACAAGGGGGCGGGTGTACACAACCCCCCCCCCCTCGGAATTTTTATAAAGGCAACGAGGTTGATGATTGTGATACAGTGGATTAGCTATGGTCTCCTCTTTCATTGATACCAAAATAAAGTACTAACATACCTAGTATTGCGGCACAATGACGTAATCAAGTCCGCGAGTCGGCATTTTTTCTCACAGAAAATAGGCGAAATATCCATTGCGCTTAAAAAACGTAGGAATATCGGATTTTCATGCGTGTTCAGCTATAAATGATGCAATTGGATGTTTACATAAAATAGAGGTTTAGAGCTACTGTGTATAATAATTCAAAAATACATCATAAAATATCCTTGGGGGGCAACCACCCCCCCCCCTTACCTTCGATTTGACGGCATACCCTAACCGGTGAGGTAGTAACTCACGTTTTTTTCGCTAAAATGACCGAAAAAGGATGAGAGAACGTTACCATAGAGCTTTTTATGATTTTTTTTTAGCGTTTTAGCGCCCCCGGGGCGAAGTTCGGTAAGGGGGTGGTAACCACCCCCCCCATGTGGTCAGACGAGGGTTAAAGGATTTCGTGATCCACAGCCTCGTCCCCCGACTTACCCCAAAAAAAGCTGAGATTTTTATATCATCTGAACGTTTTACATTAGTAATTCCATGTGCCCAACTTTCGGCAAATTCAGTAGTATCTGTAAGAACTCGCAATTGTTGATTTTATGTCCGTAAACGAAACAGATATTATAGCACCGTGGCCTATGGGACCGTGGGAAACGAAGGCATGGCTCATAACCACAAAACGCAAAGTGGGACCACCTAAAAGTTGTGAATAAGCTTTTCGCAGGGATGATCTAGTGAAAAATGAAAAGAAAACAGACGATGCTGGAAGTACGAAATGCACATTTAAGTAAACTCCACCAAGTCAAACAAATCACATAACATGTTCTTGACAATACTATCCAACAGCATATAGAATTTTTAACCATTTTGAGAAGAATTGTATATTCTAAAATCTGTACCTCAGGATAACCTTGAAACCTTTATAACCGTTTGTGTATTAACTGTCCGAAATGTAGCACATTATACTTTTTTAATCCTTAAAACATATGAACGTGGCTGCACTCCTTTTAACCGCGTATGAAACATCTACAAATTTATCCGTTAATTTCTAGCCGCTTCTTCATCTCAAAATGATCAAAGATGATAAAGTCCTGTGCAAGGTCTATCTGATGATGTCCACTCTCTTATCGCCTCCTCATAGTTTCACAAAAATCTTGTTAGGGTAGTAAAATCATAACAAATCCTAGTTTTAGGGTTTAGTGTTTTAACTTCCATAACGTTACTCGTTTACGGTATCAAAATTAAACCAAAAGTAAAATTACGTGCTTGCGGGGTAGAATTTGTGTGAAATATATTTTATTTACCAGGTTCTAGAATCACTAAAATATCCAATTTAACGAAACAAAAATGCAGTTCCGTAGCTTTCCAATCCATTAAACCATGTATTAACATGTACAGACTTCAGGAATATAGGGTTGGAATGAGAGCATATGACTTTCGATTATTCGGTCGAGTAGTTAACCTCATGAATTAGGGGCAAACTGTTACGCCTAAATGATGACATTTTGTAAGTTAAGGACGACTGTAAATTGAGGCAGCCTAGTCTGACACTTGCTTTTATTATAAAATGGGAAAGAAATTGCAAGATTTATAAATAGTGGGAGAATAGGAACCACGGTATCTTTAAAGACGGTGTTCGGGCGACGTGTATTTTGTTTTGGGTGACATCAAAGGTGTTCACGTTGGAAAAATAAAAGTACATATATCACAAGAAGTTAGGTAAAAACTCGTTGGATGGAATGAAGCAAAGACTTCGGAATCTACAACTGTTTTCAAATCAGTGAGAGCTCGGCTTTCTTTGGTAACCTCGGCTCTCATTTATTGCGTGTTTGACTATTTTAATTTAATATATGGAACTCCTTATTTATTTGAATGGCAGTATCATGGGTATAACCAAAGAACCTCAACTACGTGTAAACAATACCCACACATAGAGGTGTTTTATGATAGGTTTGTTAGGAAATTACGTATTTAACGTTGTAACACTTAAGTGGAACAAGGTCTCCATAAGTTCCTTACGCCCTTTGATGGAAAAGGGAAGTCCATGGCCCCCTTGACGGAAACCACTTTCCCGAAGGAATTTTTGCTCGAAACATGTACCCAGCATAAGGGTCTAAGTCAATAATAACAAGCAATAAAAGCAATCTTACAAAGGTTAACTGAATTTCTATTATTATTTACATGAAATCAGGAAAATTTTCATAATTATTGTAACACTATTTTTACTGACACTTCCGTTGGAGGACAAGGGGGAATTTAGGGACCGCGCCACTAATTATATAACATTAACGGGGCGATGGATTATATTTCTTCAGAAAAGATGGTATTCCCAAACACATAACAAATATGGGGCGGAAAAAGTATATCGTTAGTGGTAAAAGTGACCAAATGTAGCTTGTGGGTCCCTAGGAACAAGGGCAAAAAGCCATTCACTTGACACATACGAATTCCTTAATGTCCTACAGTTTCAAAAAAAGTCTCATAAACAGAGCGAATACAATACTAACGGCATCAATGATATAGCATGAGGGTCTACATATCATCCAACAACTCCTAGGAGTACGACAACCCACCTGTAATGTTTCACAATATACAGGCATTGTCATCCTGGAATGTGTTTGTATGGTGCCCTCCACGCTGCCCCCCTTCTATAGTCCAATAAATTGTATGATTTGACCCACACCAAATTGCAACAGAAAAATTTTGGTGTTAATATCTCTGAAATCGTCCCAAAATAATTATTAAAAGTCTACCAAAATCAACCTAGTGAACGTGTTGAAAGGCGGGCAACTTTTACAATTTTAAAAAATTAGAATTGTTCGAATGATTTAATTAATTTTACTTAAAAAAAAAAAAAAAATAAGGGTTAAAAAAAGTATAGTTTGCCCTATCTACGCGTTATAGATTTTTAGTAGCAATAGGCTCATAACATTCAAGGTCATCCCTTGGGTAAATTCATAGAAGGGTCCCCGATTTGATCGGACCTGGTTTGTAAACTGTTAAATTTGGTCCCACTATATAAGTAAATGTAAATAGTTCTTTGGTTTGAACTTTCTATATAAGATTACAGAGCTATGCAGCTAGTGGACCTCCCATAGACCCTGTAGCCCCCATCACATTTATGCGTTCCAATTCTGCAACGAATATTATGATGGTGCAAACCAGTATATTTTCGGGTTCTGTACGCAATTAGACGAACAATTGCACCATTTTTTATACGCACGGAATATATCTGAAAATTTACCGCCCATTGTGACCTTGAACCTATTTCGACTGCATTACTATTGAACTACAACCTTTCAGATATGGCAAACTATACCTTTTTTTAATCCTGGAATTAACGAACACTTTTGGCATACTTTCGACGAGTTTAATACTTTCATCTTTTGACCCCATGTATAAAACCTTACCCCCTTAAAAATATATGTTCCACTCCGTTGATTTTAGTAGCCTTGGATATGTTTGTGTTTTGAAGGTATCTCAACACCAATCGTTGGAATTGGATTCTGTTGCAATTAGGTGGGTTAAGGCAGCATTCATTCTATTTTGCCTGGCCTACTACTGCAACACATGTCACATCAATATCTTTAAACTTTCTATAAAACATAAAACAATTTCTCCCGTAATTTTCACCCCAACATTCAAATTGTTTTCAAAATGAGTATGTAAATGGAGGTTGGGAGATCAGTCTGTTGAATATTTGTCGTTGATGGACTACCCCAGTCCCCCTTTAACTTTTTTGATTAAAACATCTATCGCTCTTCAAAAAACAAAAAAAAAAAACAAAAAAAAAAAAAAGTATAAGAGAATACGATTGTAGGCAGTTTTGAAACGCTTACAACAAAAAGTACCATCATCATTAAAGGAACACAGGCACGGTCCAGCAAAATACAAAATCCTTAAAATAGCTGAAACGGGTGCTTAGGTCTTGCTCGAAGGGCAATAAACGTTTTTTACCCTTAGGAACCTTTATACAACCTGACGAGCTATGGGAACAACTATGCGAACTAATTTTCATGTCAGGCTTACTTTGAAGACAGCCTCTACTCTGTTAACCTGGGGTCAGTTCCCCGAAACTCAGTCGTAAACTACGTGCATACTATGCCATCCTGAGTGGACGCATTTGTCCAAAGCACTGTGTAACGGTATTAAAAGAATCTTCCTTATACAGGACATACGCATGAGTTATTATACACGTTAGGGTTACGCACGAGTTTGGGAACGGGCCCTGGTAACGAATACTACCTGTCCCTGGCTCGGCAGGTTGCGGCGGCAAAACCGTCACCACCGTCGGATTTCTAAGGAAATCCGATGACTGAGGGAAGGTAGCTGATTACCCTGGTATCACAAACAAAAAGACCTTAATGGCGTCGGCTCTGGAGAGCTACATGGCAGCAATCCAGCACATTGACGTCAGGACGAACATCGGTCAATGGTTTTTTTGCTAGCTCCAAAAATCCTCACTTCACAACAATATTGCTGTGAATGTTAGGTGAATCCGGCCACCCCCGTTAACGGAGACAAAACCGAATTTAAAACTTTGGATTATTCTATTTACTACTATGGATGTACATGTATTACCTTGCGTTTTACTAATGCAACCTAAGCCACTAGACTAAAACCACTTATGGATGAGTTGATTCTACAATATTATTGTTTACCACGCATAGTGTTCTAGGTATTCATTTAGGTAAAGTTTTTAACACAGTAGTAAAAGCAATACAACTTCAACAACCTAAGTTTTGCAAAGCATTTGAGGGCGCCTCTATGCCAAAATGTGCCAGTGTTGCATCAAAAGCTGTTTTCTGGTACGAGAATTTAGGTTCATTGCCGACATTTGAAGAAAAGATGCCGCACTAGCGTCCCTGTTATCAGAGGTAGTCTGTATATGGAATTGGTCTACTTTGAAAATCAAAAATGTGCCGACAGCAAGAAAGAAGGGTGCACGTATGGGGGTAGGTACTGTCCTTTTGCATTGTGAGAAAAAATTTGGACTTCTTGTGAACGGTTTTGGTTAGAGGAGCGGTGTGTTTGGAGCCTAGAGAAATTGGATATGTTTGTGTTGAAGTCTTCCCAGGGCGCGAATAGCTTTGGTTTGTTTTTTAGGAATGAAAAAAAGGTGGAAGTGGACGATTTGTGAGGCAAGTAGTTTCAAGAAAGGAAGCATACACTAGAGACTGCCAATGGGATAGTCCATATTCCTAATGGGGGTTAGTATTGAGAAAGAAAACATTATAATGAGTGTGCTCGGAGGAGAGAGCGGGGGTTGAATATAAAATATAAACTATTGGGGATCTGAAGGCATTTGGGGATGATGATGATTTATAACACAGAAACAGTTTGAATATTACTGAAGAAGAATATACGTTGTTGTTGTTTTTTTTTTTTTAATTGGACCCAGAATGTTACTTTTTTGCAAGATGGTTTCAACTTGCATTGTGAGAATAAAGAATGTTGAAGAAGATATCAATGAAACAAATCCAATACCCAATAAGACATTGTGTCAAATGATCCCAAAACTATGCTGGTGTATACTTATTTAAAATAGATGTAACATCACAATTTGTAAATGCGTCTGAGTGTGTCATCTGGATTGGGTAGGGGGAATGTGAAATAGATAAATATTATAATCTCATAAAGCTTATCACCTAATCTGTGGCGTCTTAATGGTGCAGACATAACAATCAAGTAACGTAATCAAAAAATGATACACATCATAAAGTGTCAAAACTCCGTATACACGGCCTATAGCCCGAAAACAGATGTGATCATCAAGGTCCCATATTGTGTTGTGGGGATAGGGGATTATTAATCAGGTTATGTCCTTGGCCACTTAAGTGCTCTGATCCATAGGGAGTACCTGCTATGGGCCTTTTATACTATTTATTGTCATAATTGACAAATATAAAATTTAAAAATAATTGTGCGTTTATGCCTGTGGATAGAGTTAGTTATTCAAAAAATGTGTTGTAAATGAGAAAAAATCAAGCCCAATTTGATATTTAAAACTGACACATGTGTAATCTTTTTTAGGTATTTGGAAGACTGTGGCAGGTGTGGAAATGCGGGGGGATGTAAAGATCAGAGAAAGTGAGAGAGAGAGTGAGGGGGTGAGCAGGGCACTCAACTTTTTGGGTACGGATTTGTGTGCCGAACTTCCAACTTTAAGAGCTTGGGAACTGATTTGTCTTTGACTAGGGCCCTTAGAATTAGAAAAAAAAATCGGAAGGAAATTGAGGCTTTGGAACTCAAAGTTGGCTCAAATTCAGATGAGGAAAAAAAGGTTGAGAATATGAGAGTGAGAGGGCGCTGAGAGACCGGGGGGGCGGCCTCGGTATGGATGTTGGTTGTCAGACTTTGAACTGAGGGACTTGGGAATGATTTTTTGTCTTTTAACTTAGGGCCTTAGAAAATGGATTTGGAGGACTTGAGAACTCAAATTCGGCTCAAATTAACTTCTGAGGCAAACAAATTTCCCAAAAGGGACCCAAAAACTAAATTATGCCTTCAATACGTATTAGTATAAACTCAGTGCTGGAGTGCTAGTGCTGTAGAAGGTATTGTTGAAATGGGGTTGTTCGGGGAAGGAGAACCCTGGGGTGGATTGGAAGGAGAAACATGGGATATTGGGCGAGAGTGGAACGGAAGTGGGGAAGTTGGGAAGTGGACCTGGGGTAATTGGGGTTAATTGGGAAGGAAATCTGGGTTGAGTAAAAAAGAGCATTTTTTGCTGGAACGGAGACCCATGAGTTTTGGGAATTGGCCATATTTGGGTTAGTTACAGTTGGGAAAGGGCAACTGTGTTAGATGAGAGAGAGAATTTTTATTACTGGAAGCGTGCTCGCGTGTGGCCAGCTGGGAAGGGGCTCGGAGACAGATGAAAGGTGGGGTCTGTGTAGTGAGAAGAGAACACAGTTGTGGCAGAGTGTTAGGACCTTACGCTCTAATTTCACTCTTTTGCATTTAGCGAATACACTCCGGGGAGTCCATAAAGTGGAATTAGTTGCAAAGGGGCCCTGGGGGTATTTAAACAGGCCCTAGGTAATGGGTGTGAGCAAAAAGTGTACTAACATACGGTGGTACGTCTGTGTCTGATAAGGTCCGTACGGAACCTAAAAACCCCCGCCGATCGGCGAAGGCCGAGAACCGCGAAAATTCTAGTTACGCTTGAAACCTGAAAAAAGCCACTAAAATATGTTACGGCAGTTCATTCTGGTCTTGATTTTTTGCCCACAATTCGGCTTGCTCATTTCAGAAACTCAGCTCAAAGCAGAACCCCGGGATATTTAAAGAAAATGTTGCTCCCCAATTTTGTTGCACTCTGTTTTAGGGATCTTTTACTAAATCTTGGGAGTTGGCAATGGACCTCCTCTGCCAAAAAGTATGCTACCCCGTGTCAAGTGTCTCAAGTGTAAAGGGGGGCACGGTATTCAGAGTGAGTGATGATGATGAGTGATTCTCCGTGCAAATGATGGCCTTTTTAAAGGTCCATGGCCCGATCGCCCTAATAGCCTGTCCCCAAGGGACTCCAGATTTTACCGGAAGTGGTCAACATTTGATATCAGAAGAAAGATTACTATTTTTCATTTAACCATGGGAAATCATAGGGCTAAAGGATGTTTGGTTTGAATGTTATGAGCATGTTATGAGCCGAAAATTATGCACCATTTGGTCGACCAAGATTAATTTACACAGCACTCTATGGGTATTACAATCTATTGCCAACGTTGTAGCTCTCACATCAAAAGGGTTGCTGAAAAATTATCGGCGAGAAAACTATAATTCGAGCCATCCCCCTTTAACATAATTGAAAGTCCCAAAAAAATTTAACTTCTCGAGGCAAATGAAAAAAAAAAAACAAATGAGCAACGAGGTCCTTTATTAATCCATGAACAGTATATTGATGCGATGGATGACCATGATGAATGCATTGTCCTCAAAGAGAGACCTGGAACATTTGCATATTAAAACAGTGACTGCAATGTTATAGGATCCATGTCACGAAATTGGAAGCTTTGGGTTATCGTTGCTTGATGGAGGTGGGGAAAGGGGCGGGAAAATTACAGATGGTTAAAAATAGCGACGGTGTTGGAAGTATTCGAAAGTTGGTGGTGTCTCAAACCGGTTGTAAAATGATTAAAACAACCAGACTTATACAATAATGTATCGCATGTATTTTAAAAAGTGGCAAATGTTTCACCAAGAAGCCAGATAAGTGTCCTTAAAATAATTTTAAAGGAATTTATATATAATCTATCGGCACGATATTAATTTAAATAATCCCTAAAATGACAATACCAGATGGTTTGCATGGTAATTGCGTAGTTCTTGCGAAGAAAACACATTTCACCTTAACTTCGAAGAAGTAGACGATTTAAGGAAAGACGCCACGTGATATTTACGCTAATCGTTGCCACAAGCCATGTTTATCTTTCACAACCAATTGAAAGATGATCGGTGGTAGTCAGTTTCTGGCTGTATGAAAGACTATCGCGTTTACTTTTAACATGAATTAAAAAAAACACAGCTTTTAATTAACGTTTCCTTTAAAATATATAAATTTATCAAAAAATGGCATACAATGTGGGCCTTAATTTTTATAAAATGAGCCGGGGATTCTTGAGAAATATTTTTAAAATTTAAAATTAGGAACTCGACATCATACAAAGAAGCGCTACTCGGTACATTGAAAAGTCGTAGTTGCTGAACGCGCATTAGTGGGTTCGAACACTGCATCTATATACAAGGATTGATAACCTGGGCTTCGTAACTGAAGCACTGATGGCCAATGGTCATCCAAAAAGAGCCAAAGCAGGTGGTTCAGAGCCGTCATTTATAAAAAATGTTACATTGAAATATGGATAAGAGACATAACAGCTACAGAATCCAAGCCAATCAGTGAGCTCATTGATTTGCGAGTATATGGGATGGCATGTCTCTAAAAGTGACCGGGATACACATCTGTTAAACAAGGTGTCTTGGAATGGTATTGTGTTCGGTAGACCAAGTTGCCCACCCGTTGCCTCCATTCATCTAATATTACATTATGTTGGGGTAGCCAATATTGTATAGAGATCAGTGGTTCCAGTGCGACTGCGATAAAACTAAATATACGCGACCCCTTTCACAATGTCAACGTTTTCATGGATTGTAGTGTTAGCCAACTAAAACCTTTGTAATCACAAAATGATATCTAAAAACACCCCACTTACCATTTTTCTATATCACTTGAGTTTTAAAAAGTGTATTGTTGGCAATTAACAAAATTCTAAACGAACTTCGCTCCTATCCTTTGTGTGCCTAACGAAGTTCAAAAGGATTATGCTTGTGGCAAACTTGCACGTGATATATGCGAGTATGGGACTATATTTCGCTGGCTCTGATTTCGGTATTGCAGTGCGGCGTTGTAAATATACCACAGGGAATAAACATGGTAGTTCCATGATCGTTGTACAGTTGTGAATTCGTAGGAATAATCTGATTTTTTCGACAGGATACTCAAATGGCACTGAAAACCATCTGGTACGTTTATTAGGGATATTTCAGTTATGTGGCGATAGATTTATACCAATAAATCGCTTAAAGAGGATGGCACGATTTAAATTTTGATCTTCATTGGGATGATCTTGGCCCCAAAATTCCATCTTGTAAAATTCGCCGCCGATTATTTCAATCCGCCTGGGAGCCTAAAAAATGATTTTGTAAGTCCCATAGAGTACTGTATAAAATGTAATATTGCGTCGACAAAAAATTATGTATATTTCGGCTCGTACCATCCAAAGCAAGACATTAACACTTAAGTGACCAAGGGGGGGGTGTTTCCCTAGGGACCCCAAAAATTTGTTTTCGCGCTGACCGCTTTATGAGTGGGATTTTTGCGCGAAATTTTGTAATTTGTTGACTTTGAAATGCGCTTCTGTTCATACCAAAATAATTAAAATCGGCCAAGCCGTTAATGAGATAATTAGTGGGGGTCCCATGGAACCCCCCCCCTTGGGCACTAAAACGGAAGTCATTGAGAATATTTTAAAATACGGAATAAGAAACCGAGAACCAAGCAAATTTTTTGTTTTGTGCTTTAAGTTCACACACACAGGCTAAGTAAACATATTAGTAACATTAAAATATTAACCCTTTAGTGCCTGCAACAAATAATTTCATCATGTACGTTGACAAACCGTTACGGATAAAACTCTATGGGAAATGACGGTGTATTTTGCAACACCCGTACAAAATACAGGATTCCCTAAAATGCTGGTTTTGTGTACAAATATAAGGATTGTCTTCTAGAATAGATATCAACATAAACTAAGTTTCAAAAGGTTGATGTAAGCACAGGTCATTTAATTTTCGTCTTTGTGCCAATTTTCGTGTGTTTGAAAACAACGTGTTTTTTTGCCCATAATTTGCATACAAAAAATAACAAATCTCATTTATGCTGATGGGGGTTGTCTTATGACCTTCACAGTGGTATAAAATTTCGTGCAAAATTCCTCGGGAATTGGTTTTCCTTAGTGTGGGCGTCCCATGGAAAACCCCCCCCCACTTGGGCACCAACGGAGTGAAAACCCCTTTGGTCACTTAAGTGCAAGTTATTGACCACTCCGGTAAAATCTGAGGTTCTAGGGACGATGCTAGTTCTGGGGTCAGGCATGGATGATTACAATAATAGAACAAAATAAAAATTTCCTTATTTTTTAAAGTCAATGGACTCTACAGGTTTGCTTGTCCATTTTTGAGGGAACACATATACACGCTAACACGAGTTCACAAGAAAAAATAAGGTGATTGAAGTTAAAAATCGACCTAGGTTATGGAACCCGGGTATAAAGAAAAACTATCAGTGTGGTCAAAATGATTGTTCCCCAAATTATCCTGATTTTTTCTTGACAACTGTGAAGGTAGCTATTAAAATTGTACATATCAAAAGTACATTTAAATAGCCTCACAGGAAGTGAATTTTCATTTTGGTTCAGGCAATCATATCTGCACTCAGTTAAATAAAGGCCCTCAGATTCGCCTTTGTACAAGATTTTATTGATTTGCTTATTTAAGCGCAAATTTCAAGTGAGACACCTAATGTGGCCTTTACACATCTGGTGGGTTAAAATGGTAATAAATGCCCCAAGGAGTAAACACAGGCCAGTTATAAGTTGGGATTATGCAACAACAAGTGCATTATATTTTGACTGTTTAGAATTCTTTAAGGTTGGAATGACTCGTTTTAAACTATTAAAACTAAGGCAAAACAAAAAGATATTGAAAAAAAATACACCACCAAAGCCAAGGTTTTCAATTAAGGGATAACCCTAGTGGCCTAAAAGGGTCAAGGTCAAACTTTTTTGGAACAATTTTCTTTCAGATAATATTAATAATTTGGTTCACTGTGGTGAATAAATGAACAAACAAGAAGTTTTTTGCTTATCTCGTTTTTCTGGATCTTGGTTGTGAAGTACAATGTTAAAAACATGTTACTCATTCTCTATAGGTTTACTGTACTAAATTGGTACACACGGCATTTTGGGAGCCTCTAAAAATGAGGCCAGAACTTGAAAAATAAAATGCATGAACTCTCAGGTTGATTTTGACATGGTGAGTAAAGAATAATTATTTGTTAATATAAAGGATATAATATATTCTAAAAGATTACAACATATTAAATATTTTTTTTGATTCATTCAGGGGAACAATCATTTTGAATAACACTGTGTGATGCTCAAACTCCCTCCTAAGGTTGCACAACTAGACACATAGGGAGGTAAACTCGGCGTTCTTTGTCCATTGTGGCGGGGCTATAGTCAAGATATCAATATGATATGAACATTGGATATAATTGTTTCCTATCCTTTTCATAACCAATTAAAACGTATGTTGGACAGGTGCACAGATTAAAATTACCTATTTTAATAAACGATTGCACAGACAGTAAAATGTAAGTGCTGCCACAATATAGGCGATTGAAAAGAGATGCCAGAGAAAGTATTGCACTTACAGGGGATTTCCAGCCCCGATCAAACAAATGCATTGTGAGAAGAAACAACATTGATGCTAGACACAACAAACAACAGCAACAAAATAAAAGTGCAGCAATCAACCAAAGTGATAGTCTTCAGCGGCGACGGCCTAACGATTTTCAAGGGGAGGGGGCCAGTTGGCACTTAACTGAGCATGTTTAATACTTCCTGTGCGGCTTCGAACCAATATTCTCTCTACAGCAGGTGGATATTAGTAGTTATTTTTATTTATCCATTTATATTCTTTTTTTTATTTTAATATTATTTAGATATATTATATATATATATATAATATATATATATATATAGATGATATATATATATATATATATATATTCTATTGACTATATAATCAAGAAATTCCATGGGAAAAAACCATTGATTGGCCAAAGGTAAAGAATGATTTGCCCAACCAAAAAAATCAGACGAAATGCCACATCACAAAAACACTTCAACCTATTTTTAATACATGTAAGGAATAACAGGTATAATAATAAAAATGTAAAATTATATTATTTTATTGATATTGTTTATTCGTCACACCAAAAAATATGCATAAATAAAAAACAAATTAATCGAAATGAATAAATAAAAATCATAAATTTAAAAATAAAGGAAAAATAAAATAAATTAAAATATTATAAATAAAAATAATAATAAACAAAAAATGAAAAATAAACAAATAATAAAATAAAAAAAATAAACGAAGTAAAAAAAAAACTAAAACTCGGCTTGTGATGAAATTCGGCTCTGTGTCAAACTCGCCTTTATCAAAGGGGAAAACGACGAAACACATTGGCCCCACAGCGAGGCTCGAACTCACAATCTTGGACCTACATCCTTACAGTGTTAGCTTGAGATCCCACAAAAAATTGACTTGAAACCTAATAAAGCCAAAAGTGGGTGTCACTAATCCCAAAATGGCTGTCAAAATGTCCTCTAAAATGAATTCTCCAGATGTATTTGCAATTAAACGGTACAACCTTTTTTTGTAAATGGGGGTTTAATTGGTTATCAGAAGCAGGATTTTGTATTAAAGTACTAATATGCTAATTTTGCCCATATTTACTAGAAATAAGTCAAGGTTAATTTCATGTGGTTTAGACAGTCAATGGGATAACAAAATGGACAAGAAGCACTGGAAAAAACCTGGAAATCAAAATGTTCGATATTATATATAATACGGTGATTTTGGCGGCCATTTTATTTGGCCGCCATCTGGGAATTTGAGGCAAAAAATCTGGGGGCCCCCAAGCTTATTTGAAAGAGTATGGGAAGGGACATAAAAACCGTGAGAAAAGTTTGACCCCACAAACTGGCAGTTTTTCCCTGGATTAGGCCTGTCTATCTAGCTGGGGGTAGTGGATAAGTGTTTCGACTTTTACGCGAATGGTTCATGTTCAATTCCCGATACAGATAAGTAAGATAATTTGAGTCTGTCAATAAACTAGTGCAAATTGCTTAATATAGATTATTGTTCATCATATATGTTTTCCCATCCATCAAACTTTAGTACAGGGAATAAAAAGGAAAAGAAAACATAACGTTTTATTAACGATATGAGAACGTTTCAAGAACGTTATACTAGTATTTTACGTCCTAACAACGTTACAAAGTCTCGACACTTTACGTAGTTTTAATGTAAAACTTTCGCACAACGTTTACAGCGTTGCCACAACCTTATAATGCTAGCTGGGTGATATAGTGAGAAACAGTGAATAGAGAGCGAGAAAGAGAAAAGGAAGTGATGCATATTATAACCAGATAAGCATCCAAACAGGTTATTCAAATATTTGAAAATTCATATCAATTAGGTTGTCCAGGTAACTGAGTACCCAAAAGTCACGATAATTAAACATAACCGACATGTGCCCCACTATTTTCTCCCCTTCAAATATATTGCAAACAATAATAAAGAAGCTACTCACTGAAGCTAATTGGTTATTGAATAAATAATAATCACCCACATATTCCTTCAGAAAATGAGCATGTTTTTAATTAAATCATCGAGATCGGGGTAATTTATTGTTTACACTAGATAGATATGACATTTTACCGAATCATTTCAAAGCTTGTACAAATACTTTTCTATTTATCCATATTGAGAGTATTCTATTATTCATAACTTAAAGGCGAAGTTTTCATTGGTAAGGGGTATATAATGCCCTTTCAATTACAATATTTGGGAGGAAATTGGAGACGCTAAATATATTGGTGAACACGAACAAAAATCTTCAAATTCTATCAACCTAGTTCAAAATGGTGGTTGTTTTTTTTTTTTTTTTTTTTATGTATGGGTAGACATTTTCGTGAGCATTGGTCAGTCCGCAATTCAACGGAAGAAGACCTTTGGAGGATTTACGACATTAATAGCGTTAAACATATTTGAATTTGACAGCGATTCGGCAATTCAGACCTCCCAACTAGAAGAAGTCACGCCTAGCAAACAAAACAAACATTGCATTCTGAATTCTGTCCATGAATAACATTCATGAAATGAAGGAACAAACTCACAAGCCATAATTAATTCAGAGCGAATCTACTTCTTACACAGTCCATCTCTCTCTCTCCTATATATCTCTCTCCCTTTCACTCTCTCTCTCGCTCTCTCTCTCTCTCTCTCATCCTCTTCACTCTTCTCTCTTCCTTTCTCCCTCACCCTCTCTCGGTCTCTTGACAATATGAGATGAAATGGCTATAATTTGTTTTTCTCCTATCCCTTTTCATACCGCCATTAAAATCGTATGTTGACAGTCACAGATACATTACCTATTTTAATAAACGATTGCACAGACAGTAAAATGTAAGTGCTGCCACAATATAGGCGATTGAAAAGATGGCCAGAGAAATTTATATCATTTACCGTGTATTTCCAGCCCCCTCTCATCAATGCAATTGTTATAGACACAACCTTGATGCTCGGACCAACAACAACAGCAACAACCTAACAGTGCAGCATCAACCCAAAGTCCAGATACTTCAGCGGCGACGGCCTAACGATTTTCAAAGTGGAGGGGTCATTTGCACTTTTAAACTGAACTGAGCACTTTTAATACTTTACCTGTTCGAGCGTTCGAACCAATATTCTCTCTAGTCTCTCTACAGCAGGTGGATATATTTTAAGTTATTTTTATTTAGTACCTTTATATTTCTTTTTTTTATTTTAATTATATTTATAATCTATATATTCTACTATATATATATATCTAGTATATATATATATATAATTTATATAGAGTCTAATTGACTAATAATCAAGAAATTCCATTGGGAAAAACATTTATTGGCAAAAGGATCAAAAATGATTTTTGCCCAAAAATCAGACTAAATGCCCATCAAAAACACGTTAACCTATTTTTAAAAAATCATGTAAAAGAAACATTGTCTAATAAAATGTAAAATATAATTAGAATCAATAAAAATACAACAAAGAATCTGCATAAATAAAAAAAATTACTAGAAATTAATAAATAAAAATAAATAGAAAATTCAAAAATAAATGAATAAACTAAAAAAATAAATGTAAAATATTATAATAAAAAATAAATAAACAAAAAAAAAATGGAAAAATAAACAAATACTCAAAAAACAAAAAATAAAATAAATCAAAATAAAATAAAACTCGGCTTGTGATGAACTCGGCTCTGTGTCAAACTCGCCTTTATCAAGGGTGAAACACATTAGCCACAGCGAGCTCTAACTCACAATCTTTGGAACCTACTCCTTTACAGTTAGCTTGAGATCCACACAACCATGAATTTGAACTAAAGTCCAGAATGGTTGTCACTAATCCAAATGGCTGTCAAAATGTTCCTCAATTGAATCCTGCCTCCAGATTCTATTTGCATTAAAAAGTAACCTTTTTTGTGTAACAAAGGGGTTTTAATTGGTATCAGAAGCAATTTTGTATTAAGGTATATATTATTTACTTTTGCCCATATCTTACTAAAAATAATGTCAGGTTATTTCTGTGTGGTTTAGAAGCGCTCAATGGGATAACACAATGGACAAGAACACTGTAAAAACCGCGGGAATTAAAATGTTCCGCATACTTATATCTATCTTACGGTGAGTTTTGGCGGCCATTTTTATTTGGCCGCCTCTTGATTTGAGGCAAAAATCTAGTGTGGCCCCAAGCTTATTTGAAAGAGTATGGGTTCATGGACATAAACCGTTGAAAAAGTTTGACCCCCACAAATGGCAGTTTTTCCCTGGATTATCCCTGTCTAATCTACTGGTGGAAGTGGATAAGTGTTTCGAACTTTTACGCGAATGGTTTCATTTCATTCCCGATACAGATAAGTAAAGAAAGTTTGATTCTGTCAAATCAACTAGTGCCAAATTGCTTAATATAGCTATTGTTCATCATCGAGCGTTTACTGGCAATAAGCAAATTGTCTTTCAACATAATGTTTTTTCCCATCCATCAAACTTTAGTACAGGGAAAAAAGTAAAAGAACACATAACGTTTTCTTAACGATATGAGAACGTTTCAAGAAACGTTATACGAGTATTTTACGGGTCCTAACACGTTACAAAGTCTCGAACATTTTACGTAGTTCTTATGTAAAACTTTCGCACAACTTTCCATAGCGTTGTTTGTGCGCCACAACCTAATAATGCTAGCTGGCTGGGTGATATAAGTGAGAAACAGAGAATAGAGATCGAGAAAGAGAAAAGGAAGTGATGCCATATTATAACCAGATAAGCATCCAAGAGGTTATTCAAATATTTGAAAATTCATATCATTAGGTTTGTCCAGGTAACTGAGTACCCAAAAGTCACGATATTAAACATAAACACCGACATGTGCCCCACTATTTTCTCCCCTTCAAATATCTTTTCAAACAATAAATAAAGAAGCTAGCTCCCTGAGCAATTGGTTATTGATAACTAACTAATCACCCACATATTCCGTCAGAAATGATGCATGTTTTTTACTTAATCATCGAGACTCGCGGTTAATTTATGTTTTAGCCCTCGATAGATATTACATTTTAAAACCGAACATTTCAAAGCTTGTACAAATACTTTTCGATTATTCCATATTGAGAGTATGCTATTTTCTCATAACCTTAAAGGGAAGTTTTTTCATTGGTAAGGTAAATATCATAGGTGTAATTCGTTCTATGCCCTTGCAATTACAAATTTGTGAGAAATTGGAACGCTAAATATATTCGGTGCAACCGAACAAAAATCTTCAAATTCTATCAACCTAGTTCAAAATGGTGGTTGTTTTTTTTTTTTTTTTTTATGTATGGGTAGACATTTGCTGAGATGCATTGGTCCAGAATCCGCAATTCAACGGAAGAAAACCTTTGGAGGATTTACGACATTAATAGCGTTAAACATATTGGAATTTTGACAGCGATTCGGCACTTCCAGCCCCAACTAGAAGAAGTCACGCCTAGCAAACAAACAAACATTGCTTCTGATTCCTGTTCTGTCCCTGATAACATTCGATGAAATGAGGAACAAACTCCCAAAGAGCCAAATTAATCAGGCGAATCTACTTCTTACTCATCCATCTCTCTCGTCTCTCCCCTCCCCCCCCCTCCGCTCTCTCTCCGATATATCTCTCCCCTTTATATTCACTCTCTCTCCTTCTCCGCTCTCTCTCTCTCTCTCACTTCACCCTCTTCACTCTTTCGCTCTTTCCTTTCTCACCTCAACCCTCTCTCGGCTCTTGTTATTAACCCAAACAAGTTTAATTTTTATAATATCCTCCCTCGTTCTCCTCCCCTATCTTTCCAATCTTCCTCCCTCTCGCCTCTCTCTCTCTCGCCCCACCTCTTTGCCCAATTATGCCTCGTCTTTCCTTCATCTCTATCATTGCTTTTCTCTTCACACCCCTACTTTCCCCGTTTCTATAACACAAACACTACCAGACTGTGCCCCGCCCCCCCCCGAAAAAAACTATACATCAAAGATTTTTTTTTTTGCACCAACTTTAGTTCACCTTACTTGACGGATTTCTTTTTCAGCGATGTGCCACTTTCAAAGAATTTTAGCTGGGGTGTAATTTGGGGTCTGGTTTCAGGAGTTATGGCCATTTATGAGACACTTTAAAAACATGTTTGTCCGTTGTTGGCTATCCCAGATCAATGCAGTGGCCATTGAAATCAACTCATAGGGTATAAAGTGCTGCTTATTTGTGTTATAATATTTTATAACTTATAACGTCACAATTGCCAATAAATACACGTAGACTTGAAAACATTCAATTCCTAAGAAGTCTTGGTTGTCCAGCCGTAACTCAAGCTTCATGCAGAAGGTACATTAGAACATTAAAACACCCTCGTTGAAGGTACACTGAGGCTTTTGGGACCCAACGATCCTTTCCTTTATTGTTCTTTGTTCAACACTGGTTTCTTCCATGTCCGTCGGCATCTTGAAGGCAGTTGGAATAGGAAGGTAAATTGCCCTCCCCATGAGCGTTTTGTCCTCATAGTCTGTCCCCCTACAGATACCGTAGCTGTTCCATTAGTTTCACAACGTATAATTTCGCAAAATTACTTGAATTTCATGATTTTTGGGTCCCCCTGAGAGTGGTCCCCCATTTCTCCCAAAACATATCTCATGTGCTTTCACTGTGTGAATGTAATATATAAAAGTAAAGGTAATGTGACGGACCTGTATAAGAACGGAGTGCCAATCTCTCTTTTCGAAGCGATTAGGCCAGACTCCACCATATAATGTTGCTGTAATGGGGGCCGCTAAATACACCTCCTCTATACAGCGAGTCTGTTCCTTTCCCGACATGAATACTTGCCGGTACCGCCATTTATACACCTGGGTGAGAGGATTATTAATGTACAGTTCCTTACTCACGGGCACACACGTTGGCCACATGGGACTACTCGAACCCACGACCTTGGATTGCGGGACGAGCGCTCAATCCACGGACCACCTTGCCCATGAATTAATATATAATATATAGAAATAGATATATATATAATATCTATATATATATTATATCTATAATATCTATTATATCTTATCTCTCTATATTCTCTTCTTGCATCTATCTCTCTATCTCTCTATCTCTCCCTATCTTATCTATCTATCTCTATCTTCTATCTCTCTCTCTCTCCTATATCTTCTATCTCCCTATCAATCTCTCTCTCTCCTCTAACTTCTCTCCTTCCGTCTGCTATTCTCTGTCACCCTTCTTTTGTGTTAGCACCACGCTTTTAATTCCCCCCCTGCTGCTACCTACACTTATACTATACCTTTAGGTTTTTCTCTGCACCTTCAAGTGAACTGGCCCAGTGGTATTTTATCATTGGTGTTCCATTGACAATATCCTCGGTTAGGGTGCCTCAATTGAATAGAATAAAACGATGATCTAGCTAGGAACTGGTCTACCAAGTCTAATACAGTCTAAATATCTCACACGAAATCACATGTTTGTATTTTTATGATGTTAGTGTGAGTTGTATAGTTTTTTATTGGGACAGTTGTATTCAACTGCAATGTTTCAGAAAAATGCACAGCTTATTCTAAACAGCATTTGAAGCAAAGGCTGTCTTTACTTTGTTATTATTTACTTTGTTATTGGTCCTTTGCTTTGTCTATTATTGTTTCACTCTTCGTTTATATCGTGGTGTAGTCACTTCTGTAATCTAGATAAGTTTAACAAAGTATTATAAATAAGTCCTTTAATTAAAGACACTATCAGTGATTTGCTAAATCAAAAATCAAAAAAAAAATCATCATTAAATCAGATTTTTGCATGTCTGTAACAGAACGGATTCCTAACTCCCTACAAGTGATAGACCAAATCAGCCTAATAAGGATAAAATCGGATATTTTTTCCGTCATTACTGTCCATACTGTCCATACTACACCGCAATTGGACTTGGGATTTGAGTTGTTTTTTCTTCTTCTTTCGGGTCTGTCTTTTATTTTTTCAGTTTCGAAAAAACTAACTTATGAAATTCCCTATGACGTAATCCTTCCTTTATCCACTTTTACTTTCCAATATTTTTGAGACCCTTGCGGTTGATCACTGATAGTGCCTTTAATATTCATTTGGTCGGAAGCTACCTAGATAGCCAATTCTAACACAGAATCTTTTTTTTTTCTAGTGAGATGAATTTATTTGTTCATATAGACATGTCAAGAGCGAGATCCTGAATCGTCAATGTCGAAAAGCACTTATATTGAAAGCACTTTCTTCAAATCAATACCTCCCTAGCTAATACAGGCTAATAACATACTACGTCATTTTCAACGAGTGACTGATAGCTTTTAACGGCTTAAATTAAATTGAACTCCTTACAAAAGTCTTGATCGAGGCTTCCTGTGTTTATATCGATACTAGGTATTCACCAGTGCATTTTTTGAGTGTACTTGTCGGATTTGTTTACTGCTGTACCTGTGCCAATGCCAATTATTGCTACTCATAACCGTCCTCGTAAAGTAAATCCGTGTTAATGTATTTCCCGAGGAAGGATTTTTATCCATCTTATAAATGAAGCGTTTCTTTCTTTTTGTCCCCCCTATGTCTACTAAAACATAGTCACTCGTCAACGTGTGTTTTGTACACGTTTTCTTCATTTTTTATACACAAAGTTAGATAGCTAGTTTGCAACTTTTGCATAATTAAATCAGTGAATACAGCGTTCCAGGAACGCATATGTTTATGAATCAATGTGCCGTCAAGGTCACATGAGTCATTAGGATCGCTTCTCTGAAATTTGTTGGCCGCGAAATTATGCTCATGCACATGGTCCTGGAGCATAAATATCTGGAAAAACATTCTTATTCAATATGCTCTAGGAGCATATTTGATTATATTGGTCCATATTTGGTCATCCAAAAAGACCCAAGCGGTGTTAGAGCATGTCATTTTATAAATTTTGTTTAAAAAAAAAAAAAAAAAAAAAAAAAAAAAAAAACAAGACTCCAGTAATCAAGAATCAAGCCAATTGATTGAGCTCTCATTGTATTTGCGCGTATGTGATTGGCATGTCCTCTAAAACGTGCACCCGGGATAGCAACTTACTGTTAAACAGGTTTCTGCGGGAACGTTCTTGTGTTCGGTAGACCAGATGTCCGCCCCGCGTATTCATCTAATAGACAAATTACTGTTGTGTAGCCAATCCTGGTAGAGATCATGGTTCAGTGCCACTGCGATAAAACTATATAACTATTACGCGACCCCTTTTAACATGTCCACGTTTCCAACGGATTGTTAGAGTGTTTTTAGGGCCAACTAAAAAAAAAACCTTTACTAATCACCAAATTCATATCAAAAACACCCTTCTTTTTTCTCAAATCCTGAGGTTTTAAAAAGTGTAGTTTTCTTTTGCATAAAAATTTCCTAAACGAACTTCGCCAGATCCTTTGTGTGCTCACGAGGTTCACAAGGATGATGCTTGTGGCAAACTTGCTGAAGTCACGTGATATATTTTCGCGGGCTTCTGTTTCGGTATTGCATGCCGGCGTTGTAATATACCACAGGGAATAAACATGGTGCTTCCGTGATTGCTGTACAGTTTTTATACATTTGTCGGAATAAAATTCTAGATTTTTTCGCAAGATACTGCCCAATGGCCATGGACAAACATCTGGTCACGTTTATTTTAAGTGAATATTCATTATATATGTGCCGAAGAATGTCATACCAATAAATCCTTTACATTGGATAACCACCACGAGGCCATGCGCGCAACAGATATGGTGCGAAGTAATCACTATGTCCGCTCTTCTTGCCCAGACAAACACTACAAATTTCCCATTGCACATATCCTTTTGCGTTACTTTATATATTAAAATCATTTAACCTGAAATTCACGAATCTATAAAATTCATCGTCTAGGTCTGTAGCCCGAAACCGTTTTCCCCACCTTATCGTCACGAACTTCGTGAGCTGAGAACCTACATGTAATATACAGGTTCTATACAGACCTTGGGGGTTTTGTGAGATAATATTTTTTCAAATTTTACATTTTCTCAACTTTAAAATGTTATAATCTGGTTTCAGGCTTTACAGACCCCTTTTTCTGTAAAATTTCTTTTTGTTTTTTATATTGTACTTTGGTGAGGTTCAACTACATATCTCAATATCAAATGTGAGTTAGAACATGCACTCTAAATCAAAATCATTTGTGTAATTATCTGTGTAAGATCTAGAATCGGTAAAAACGTTACGCTTTCGCGCGAAAAGGCCAAAGTTTTCCTGCGCTTAAACTGGTGATCATATATTTAAGAGTATTTCATTTTACAACCACAGACAGTAGGACCGGCCCAGTGGCATTCTGTCCGGTATTTTTTTTTTTTTTTTTTCAAGACTGACCCCCGAATGCACGTCCAAAAATTTTAAATCAAGCGCTCAATTTTGCGAATGCTAGTACTCTAAGAACAATTTAAGTATCGAATGATATTAAATTTTCGTTTTCAATTTATGTACTTACCACGCATATAAGATAATAACTTTATTTCCAGTAGAGAATTGGTAGAATATGATATGTGCATTTCGTGCGAGAAATTAAAAGCTAAACACGACGGCCGAAAATACGTACCAAATGGGCGAAATCACGAACGACAAAAAAAAGAACATATTTAGGCCATTGAAAATTCGCCATCTACGAAAAAGCTACAGAGTTAGATCTTGTTGTACTTAGTTTGTCTGAAACAATCGTGAATCGTTGCCTGTAACGACGGCCATCGCATTTTGTTGTTTTAGATCTGGAAAGGTGTTTTGCAATTCGGACAAAGACAAGCAAAGCATGCCGCAATAGATACTAACCTCGTGCAGAAATTTGGTTGACGCTAGAAGAAAACCGAGCTTTTATTTGTGTCTCTTGGAACTTTTCAGAGGAAAACCTAGGTGGTTAAGTTGTACATATTTTATTGGGAAACTTGCCAAATCGTTTGACAGAAAGAAATGCACTCTAAAGATAGAAAAAAAGTAAATGATGACTAATGAGGTTACGGCAGTTGATGGAAATTAGTGTATCCTTTGTGTAAGACTTCATGACAGAAACAATTAGCCTATACACCATTCAACTCGATTAGGTGCATATGATTACTTCGTACAGATGAATGAAGGAATGACCTGGTGCTCAGTCTACAGTGGCGTAACCTGCTGGAAGAGAAAGACCCACGCAAATCCGCTACGCCTCAAGCCCCATCCAAATGAGATCAGGAAATAATAAATTGAATAGTAATAAGAAGTATACTTGAATATTTAATCTTTTCCGAGAGCTGGACTGTGCACAGAGGTGTTGAAAAAGAAGTATGCCCCTATCCGGACTCGAACCGTAAACTCGTATTACTGAACAGCGCGCTTTGCTAACTGAGCTAACAGGTGGTATGTATAGGAAAGGTGAGAGAGTTGATCTATGTTGATCTATCTGTCACTAATCATTTTGACAACGTGTTTTCAAACGGAATTTTCTACAAGTGTGTCATTGTCCAGTCGGTATAATCCTATCAGAAGATGAAATATCAACCATAATTTTTATCTCATCATGCTAAAATGAGTCATTCATGTGATATATGCACAGCGCAGGTACATGAAAATGTAAACATTGCAAAATTCTGCTGGAATTCGACACATGATCATGACTAAATGTGCCTTATATCGACTCTGTTGAAAGCCGATTGAAAATTTGTATATTTATAAACAAAATATACATATTTAAGACTTAGTCTGCATGCTGTGAGGTTGGTGACAAAAAAAAAAAAACAAAAAAAAGTAAAAAAAAAACAAAAAAAGCCAACCCAACACCCCACCCCGTCCCCCACCCCCACCCACAACCCCTGGCTTGTGTTTTACCCCCTTTGTTTTCCCCCCCCCCCCCCCCCCCCCCACCCCCCCCGCCAAAACCCTGCCACCCCCCCCCCCCCCTGTCCCCCCCCCGCCTGTTTTGGTTCCCTTTATCCCCCCCCCCCCAGTCCCGCCGCCCCCCCCTCTCCACCCCCCCCCCCCCCCCACTAAAAAAATAAAAAAATTACCCCCCCCCACCCCCCCCCGCCCCCCCCCCCTGCCCCCCCCCCCCCCCACCCCCGAAAAAAAAAGGAAAATTGGTCGTCTCCGGTGTTAATAATTAATCAATAAATTGCTAATGAAAACCGCGCGAAAAAATAGTTCCTCGTACCCACGAGTGCTCATTCCGCTCACAAGTTCTAACCCGTAAAATTGACCTTTTTACGCCTATATGCGTCGTTTCGTTCCTACTGCAGAATATATCACCAATTTATTTCTGGCATGAACTGCAGTCGAAGCGCAGTCATTAGTTAACTAGGTCATGAGTCCATAACCGAAACCCTGCCCCCCCCGGGGATTTTGGAGACCCTATTGTTTTTGGAAACCTTATACAATATGCTATCCAAATCAGGTTGTCTGCAAAAATCCCAATCCTGGGTTAAAGAGTGAGGGCGCTTTTTTTTTCAAAATGGCGGCCAATATTCACTTATGCCTTTTTTGACATATATCTCTTAATTTTTGATCCAAATTCATGCACATATTTTTTTTAAATGAATTTTCAAGGGCCAAAAACACTTAGGAATAGTTGAACCACCTTTTGGCATTCTATCACCTGCCTCAATAGGGCGGCATATTTCAAATGTCACGAAACAATGAAACACCGTGTATTTCGCACTTAATGCCTCTTAAAGGAAAAATGCGGTGTCACCTAATTATATACTTTGTCGTGCACCAGTGGATTAGTTTAAGGTAAAGTAAACACTTACAAATGAAGTAGTTAGCCTTTCAAGTGTAAATATAGAGGGCGCTTTATGTAAAAATATTATATAACTTACTATACACTAGACCACAACCACAGCCTCCTTAACCATAATAACCCTCGTCTTACCAAGCCTTTTTCTGTTACACGGATTACCAAGGGGAGGGGGTGGTTACCATACCCACTCAAGAATTTGTTATAAAGCAGCCGATGCTTATAATTTTGATACCAATGGATAGCTATGGTCGTCCTCTTTCCATTGATACCAAAATAAGTACCAACATACCTAGTATGACGTCACAATGATGTCATCAAGTGAGCGAAATTGGCATTTTCCACAGAAAATAGCCGAAAATCCAATTTTACGCTAAAAAAGGTAGGAATATCGGATTTTCATGCGGTTTTCAGCGCTAAATGATGGCAAATGACTAGTTTTACATAAACATAGAGTTTTAGAGCCATTCTGTGCACAATATTTTCAAAAATGCACCATAAAATATCCTCAGGTGGCAACCACCCCTCCCCCTACCCTTCGACTTTGACGGCATACCCTAACCCCGGTGAAGGTGCTACTTTCACATTTTTTTCGCTAAAATGACCAGAAAGGATGAGAGAAAGCTAAAAAGCTTCTAGGTAAGAAGCTTTTACGCGAGCTTTTGGCATTTTAGCGCACCGGAGCAAAGTTCACTAGGGGGAGGGGTGGATTTTTGTTGTTATTGTCACAGGCAGCATAGTCCATCTGCTTCAAGATAATGAGATAACTGAGATCTTTCCGAAGGCACTCAAACATGCTATTTACCTCAAGAGCTTCCACAGGCTCCGAACCCTGGACCCCGCCAGGGGCATTATAGTTCATCTGCTTCATGATTGTGAGGTAACCGAGAGCTGCGCTGAAACATGCTAAAATCCAAGAGCTCCTGCGGCTCCGCCCCTGGACCCCTGCCACGTTCAGCATAGTCCATCTGCTTCAAGATAATGAGATAACTGAGAGCTCTCCGAAGGTACTCAAACATACTAAAACTGAGAGGTTCGGGGCTCCGTCACCTTGACCACCCACCAGGGGCAGTATGGTTCATCTGCTTCAAGATAATGAGATAACTGATCTCTCCGAAGGCACTCAAACATGCTATTTAACTCAAGAGCTTCCACGGGCTCCGAACCCTGGACCCCGCCAGGGACAGTATAGTTCATCTGCTTCATGATTGTGAGATAACCGAGAGCTCTCCGGATGCGCTGAAACATGCTAAAACCCAAGAGCTTCTGGGGGCTCCGCCCCTGGAACCCCGCAACGTTCAGCATAGTTCATCTGCTTCAAGATAAGGACATAACCCCTCTCCGAAAGCACTCGAACATGTTAAACTCAAGAGCTTCCGCCGTCTCTGCCCCTGAACCCCCACAAGGGGCTTTCCCCCATTACCCTGTATGCCCGCATGCCCTGAGATCGACGGTGCTTGCCCTGTGCTGCTCATGTGTGGAGTATGCTTGCCCTGTATGGAAGGGGTCAGCCCAAAAGCTTGACCCGTCGTTGGATGCCTCCTGCCGGCTTGTCGCGGGGTGTCTTCGGCCAGCTCCAGCGGAAAACTTATACATGCAGCAGTGTAGCATGCATGAGCATAGCTGCCAAGTATCTGGTATGGAGCACCCTGTGTTTGGACAGAGGCCGGCTGCAGACCGCCATGGGTCCGGGGTAGTTTTTAGGCAAGTCCGGTCCTTTGAAATAGTCTCTAAGGAGTTTGTGGGAGTTGGCTTGTGGAAAGAAAGACTTGCTTTCAACCAAGTGGCATCTATTGGTATTGAGCCTGGTGAGCATCTTCTGCCTGGGGCTGGCTTCTCGTGGGCTGAGTGGCGGTGTCTCAGCTGATTGAGATCCAGAATCGGCCGATCAAAGGTTTCCTTGCAGAAGTGAGTCTACCTGGAAGCAGATCAGGATACTGGAGCATCTCTTGATCTGCCCAATGTTGGTGCAACAATGCACAGATCAAGGACCTTACAGAATTCAGTGAAGCAGCTAGACATTGTACCCACCTCTAGATCACATTTGAGAACCACTGTGTATTTGGATACGATAAGAAGAATTTCCAATTTTAATAATCATTGGTATTGTTCAATTGGCGATCTTTTAAGCAATGCTGTTTCCTTGGTATACGAGCTTAAATGTAGCTCCTTTGATTCAGAAATTGATCTTCTCTTTTCTCCTCCTCTTCTTGAGCCATGTCTTTAATTGTCTTCTTCTGTATCAGATTATTCTTCATCTACTAGTATGTCAGACAACTCTTGTGGCATCAACTCTCTTGATGGCCACTTGTATCTAGAGCACCATCATTTAACTTCCAACCTTGATCATCTGGTGGAGGAAGTTCTGGCTCTGCCACATCTTCGCCTGTACCAAAATTAGGTTTGATAATAGGCTCTCTGGATGTACATCCTCAACAAATCTCTCATACGGGTGCTCTGGCAAATCTTTGTCGAATCTTCCAAGGCTTGGAAGGCATCGATAACTTGTCACGTTTGACTTAAAACCCTTGTCTACCTAGCGGTTTTTGTATCAACTCCCGACCCCCCCCCCTTGATTTTCGTTACTGAACATCCTATTCCTTAAATTTGTACCACAGGGTAGCTTAGAGGTTTTTTTTTCTTTCCATGGTTCAAATAATTGCCAGCATCCCCATTATGACGTCCCTCTTTTGACGTCAGATGTTGAGGAAAGTATGAAAATACATGTACTGAATTTAGGTGGAAAATTGGTATTTCGCATTTTAGCGACTCAAAACATTATTTAAAGCACTAAAATTCCTCTCATTAGAAAACTGTGTGCATTTCCTCAAATAAAGCCAAAAACCGCATGGAAAATTGGATATTCCTAACAATTTTGGCGAAAAATTGAATTTTCCCCTATGTGTGTCTATGGAATTGACAATTTTGTTTGCTAACATGCGAACTTATTAAGGACGTCATTGTGACGTAATTGTAGACATGTTGGTATACTCATTTTGGTATCAATGGAAAGAGGAGGACCATAGCTATCTTTGGTACCAAAATAAAGTGGCCTGTGATGTTTCGGTGTTATGGGCTATGGCATGTTGGTACTTCGTCCCGTAGGGGGGGTGGTTGTATTTTGGTGTGGCCATTTTGAAAAGCGCCCTCACCGTTTAACCCGGGGTGGGGGATTTCTGCAGACAACCTGAATCAGGTTGTTTATGTGTATAAGTTTCACAAAAAGGATTGTCTCCAAAAATCCCCGGGGGGAGTGCAGGGGGTCAGGTAGGCCGTATATAGTCTAAACTGTTGATAGGTGCAATATTTTATTTATCCTCCAAATGAGGTTTGCCTCTAAGGTAACAGTCGCACCATACAGGGGTCAGCTTCAAGACACTAGATTAGCGGGTGTCCAGAAACCACATAACAAATAAGGGGGACGGGGGAAGTATCAATTATTAATATTATTTAATTAATTCAATAATTCTCGAAGGTCGGTCATCTGGAGAACTGTGAATATATAATAAGCTTTTTCAGAAGCCACCGACATGTAATTTAGTGTTAATACTCACTAGGGGGTGTGGTGATATTCAAAAAATCGAAACCCCAGATCAAAATATGGAGACATCTAATTAAACTAGAAAATCAATTTTACTGAACATCAGACGATTATAACCCCCTGTACATACAAAGTTTTGAAATAAGGTTTCAAAATTTCGGAAGCCTTGCTGCAATGTGAATGATACATTGAATTGCAAAGTATCCTCAAGTATCACACATTGCTATCACCAAGGATTTCAGGATTTTATTCATAATTTCAGAATTACTGTTTTGTTTTACTAAAATTAAACATTTGTATTTCAATTACAAGCCAATGTGTGAAATGTTTTATTTCCCCACCAATGTAAATGTTTTTAGCTTTTGTGGAATGTTGTTTTAAAAAATTATTCTATCACAAATTACATCCATTTCAGGAAAATTTAGTAATGGAACTGCATGTTGCGTCTGAGCAGTATTCTCAAAAATAAGAACTAAAGAATATCAACGTAATTTAACTGCTGTGCTTAATGTATTGTTAGGAAAATAGCTATACAACTAACAATAATTAATGTTGGTACAGCAAACTGACTCGGCCAAACAAGGAAGAGCGAGTTTTGAGCATGATCTAGGTAAACATAAATAACTCTTTTACAAATAAAGAATGAAATCAACACTAAATTAACTCCCTGCATAGTGGCATCCTCATTGGCCGTGAACGTGTTTAACTTGAATACAGGATCAGATTACTACTAGCTTCTTGAATACAATGCAAATACAATAGGTGCCACAATCATTTTATCAATATAATCTCTGAATAATGAGATAATGGACAAGACATACAAGATGTCTTTACACTGCCTTTTTTTAGAAAGCCAAAGTAATAAACAATTACATTCATCCAAAAGCGTTTAACTGTGATTTTTGTCAAATAATTTGGAGCTTTAAATCAGTTCAATATGAGGACCAGAACAGTGCTGCAAATTGTGAGCCTGAGTGGTTTTCACACAGAGCCACAATACTCACTGGACTCAAGCAACGACTCAAGTGAAAACGCACAAGGACTACTTAACATTATAGTCTTCTTTAGAGGTGGTTGTTTAACTTTTTTTTTAATATTTGTTGTGGGAAAAATTGTATTTTGTAGGGGGTAAGTACAGGGGGGGGTTCATTGATTGAAATTTTATTTTTTTTTAAAGGTAGTTTGTTTTATCTGTTAGGGGTTGTGTCTCCATATTTTGGGCTGGGGGTTAAAATTCCTCTGCACTTTTGTGTGTTAAGTCACACCACCACCATTCTTATCTCTAATGGAGGTGTTTGCTTTGTTCACGCAGTGTTGGTTGAGTTTTTGTTTTTTGGTTGTATGGTTTTTTTTTTCTTTTGTTTGAGCATCTATTGGAGACAGGAGCGGCGCGGCCTTCCGTAACGGCGAGGAAATCTCCAGGATAATGTTGGTGGGCCGGCTGCATGCTCTATGTTGTTTCCCTATCCAGGTATAATAAGAGTTAATTTTCAGATGCCAACGGAATACATACGGACATCATAGTCTGCATGATTTAATGCACTGTTCTTGAATTCCAAAAAACGATAACCCCTTCGGTGGGTCGTTTCCGTGCTTTTCAAGATCGATTCAAGATAACTGACACGCAACAATGCTATTTGGTGGGGATTTGAATTAAGTAGATACTTATATCTAGTCTTTTGGCCCGTGAATTTTAAACTGGTTTTCTTTAATAGCTACAGTGCTTTTTAGAATCAGGGATGGTGAATCTTCCATAAATGATTTGCTGCGATCAATTGCACGGCCGCAAATTCTAAGAAAACACACCACACACTTACGCGGTAAATCCCTGGAGTGTCATCTTCTTGTAATGGGATAATATTAATAGGCGTCGTATTCAGCACTCTTTGTTTATTTTTGTTTTTTTTGTTTTTTTAAACATTTGATAAGTACTGTGAAGATCGTGCCTAGCTTTATATATAGTATCTCCATTTTGTGATTAAAAATATCATTTATTTCCTATTTACTGAGAAAAGGTTTCTCACGGGAAAAAGTAATTTGTTTATATGGAGGGGAAAATGGAATCCCCTCGTGCTAGAAATTATCCAGGTGTATGTTTTAGAGATTCATGCTAGATGAGCCAAAGTGTTAATCTCTATTAGGGGGGTGTGATAATTCAAAAAAATCGACAACCCCCAGCTCAAAATATGGAGACATCCTAATTAAACTAGAAAACATCAATTTTACTGAAATCAGATAACGATTCTAACACCCCCCCTTACATACCCTCTGAAAGTTTTGAATAAGGTTTCAAAATTCGGAAGCTTGCATGTGAATGAATACATTGAATTGCAAGTATCCTCAGTATCACACATGCTATCACCAAGATTTCAGGATTTTTATTCTGATTTCAGAATTACTGTTTAGTTTCTAAATGTAAAACATTTGTATTCAATTCCAGCCAATGTTTGACATGTTATAATTATTTCCACCACCAATGGTACATGTTTGTTTTAGCTTTTGTGGAAGTTTTTTTAAAAATTATTCTAATCACAAATTACACACAATCCATTTTCAAGAATTATAGTAATGGAACTGCCGTATGCCGTCCTGAGCATTATTCAAAATAAGAATAAAAGCATATCAAAGTAATTAAAACTTTGCTGTCTTAATGTATTTGTTAGAAATAGCTATACAACTAACATAATAAGTGTGTAACAGCAAACTGACATCGGCAAACAAGAATAGCGAGTCTGACGCAGACTAGGTAACCATACGTAACGCTTTTACACCTCCAAGATTAAATCAGCACTAAATAAATCCCCTGCATAGTGGCATCTACATTACTTGACTTGTTTAACTGAATACATGATCAGATTACTACTTAAGCTTCTTAGAAATACAATGCCATACAATAGGCTGACACATCAATTATATCATAATGCTCTGAATAATGAGATAATGGACAATACCTCCACTGTCATTTACCTGCTTTGTTATAGTAAAGCAAAGTAATAACACTTACAATTCATCCAAAAGAGTTTTAACTGGTGATTTTTTGTCATAAATTTGGAGCTTTAATAATCATTCAATATTGGGGGACAAAACAGCTGCTGCAAATTGTGATGCCGAGTGGTTTTCACACAGGCTCACCATACCACTGTGCCTCATGCAAACTACTCACGTGAAAAGCACAAGGCTAATTCACAATTAGTCTTCTTTACAGGTGTTTTAACATTTTTAAAGTGGGAAATCTTTAGGGGGTATGTACAGGGGGTTCTTGCTTGAATTTTATTTTTTTAAAAGTCAGGTTGTTTTAAGTTAGGGGTGTCTCCATATTTTGGCTGGGGGTAAAATTCCTACTCCTTGCACTTTTGTGCAATAACACACCCCCCTATCTCTAGAATTTGCCCGCAGTGCGTAGTAAGCGGTAGGCGTGAGCATAAAAGACAGGACGGGCCGGCCTTCCGTCACGGCGAGAAATCTCCAGGATAAATGTGGGTGGGCCGGCTGCATGCTCTTAATGTTGTTTCCTATCCAGGTATAAATAAGTTAATTTTCAGATCCCAACGAATACATACGACTCATAGTCTGCATGATTTAATGCACTGTTATTGAATTCCCAAAAACGATAACACCTTCGGTGGTCGTTTGCCTCTTTTCAAGCTCGATTACAGATACTGACACGCAACAATGCTATGTCAGGTGGGATTTGAATTAAGTAGTAATGTATCTAGGTTTTTGGCCGTGATTAAACTGGTTTCGTTAAATAAGCTACAGTTGCTTTCTAGACATCAGGATGGGAAGTCTTCACATAAATGCTTTGCATGCGTCAATTGCAGACGCCCAATTCTAAGAAAACACCACAACACTTACGCGGTTAATCCCGGAGGGTAATCTTCTTGTGTAATGGTATATTGTAATAGGGCGTATTCAGCACTTCTTTTGTATTGTTTTGTTTTAAACATTTGATAATTTAATGTGTGAAGATACGTGCCTAGCTTTATATATAGTATCTCATTTGATTAAAAATATCATTTTATTTTCCCTATTTTATTGAGAAAAGGTTTACGGGAAAAGTACTTGTTATTATGGGGGGGAAAAGGAATCCCCTCGTGCTAGAAATTATCCCAGGTGTTATAATTTAGAGATCATGCTAGATGAGCCAAGTACTATATACGCTTGGTATTTCCAAAGTTATTGTGCAAGTTTGGCAAAAAATGCAAAATAGGTTATATGTTCCCAGATGTAAGATGATGCATGCATATGATGTCATTGATGTGTGATGCAATTGGGAAGTGTTAGGGCAGTTTAGGGCATGTTTTGCATGATGAGATGTAATAGTATTATTCGATATTAGGGAAATACTCAATAGAGAAACACATAAATACAGATAGCATACAGATTATGGCCAGTAGTTAAATTGCCAGTTTTTAGTTGTGAACCCAGTATATGGTAGATCATTGCAGTAATAGTATCAGGATCAATTGATACTATAGATACTGCAGGAGCGTTGCATGTGCGAGCTATTTCTCCACTGTCAACTTTCAAGCCTAAAGTTTCAGTTTTTGGTATCAAAAGGATTCCAGTTTTGTGGACGTTTGCGACAGAGGACTTTTGTGTAACTCTTGTATTATTGTACTGCGGAATATAGTGTCTACGAGGGACAACCCCGTCGTCTCATAACAGCTGGACAGAGTCATTTTCACAGGACTGAGAAGATTCCCATTGGATTTATTGACTTGCATGCTGTATTTTGGAGTCTTCGCCTGGAGGACATATCATTGAACTGCAGTCTTCTTTAATTTCTGGACATCAGTCGGGAACAATATAGTAATATCAGTAAAGGCATTGAGTGTATCATTATTGAAGTGTGATTGTGTTTGGAATTCACAAAAATTCTTGACCAATCCATTTGATTAAAATCAGTAAATCCAGTGTATTAAATAAATTAGATATTTGTTCACTTAGGCTCCTGTTTTGGTTGCAGGTATTTCTCACCTTGGCGTCCACGATACGTCGTAACACTAGCGTATCACTATGAGCTAGTAAAATCTCAATTCCCTTGGCACAGTTCAGTAGCTTTCATTCACCAATGTATTTAGAAAATACACCCCCTGGTTTTTGGGTATGATATATGATACCCAGATTACACGAGGTCAGTTGATGTCAATGTATGTACAAGTACAACCCACTGAACTGTGTCCTTTGGTGGATGAACATATTGTAACCCCTAGTGTATGTGTCTTGAAGGCACGTATGTAAACTAAAGAAATAAAAATGCATTATGGTAAGTAATCTGCATGCGTCGGCCAATAGCCCGGCAAAATCTAAAAAAATTTTATTTTTTACTCCAATTCAACAAGAATGAAGATGAAACCGGCTGAAATTCAAGAACTTAGCTGTATAGTCCATGTGGAACTGTATTTTTGTGAAAATTTCATATACAATCTTGCAACCAAGGTTTTTCTAAATCAAAATTGTTTGAGGATTCTAAAAGTCATGGGTGTCATTTTTAAAATGCGTTCTTGGGTGTATTCTAGGGGCAAGGTTTATACAGGGGTCAAAATATAAAAGGGGCCAAAATGTGTTTTAAGTATACCATCATGTTCAGTACCTTTCAAGAATTACAGAAAAGTATAGTTTGCCCTACATGAGGGTTATAGTAAAAGGGTTACAAGGCAAAATGGGTTCAAGGTCACACTGGGGGTAAAACTTCAGATTCAACGGTTTGTTTTAAAAATGGTGCCAAATTGTTCGCCCTACTATATAGAAGTGGAAAAATATACAGGTCGCGTTGTAAATAACGTTTTGATGATAATTAAGAAGGCAAATATGGCCGTGGTCCACAGGGTCTATTGGAGACCACTAATCATATCTGTAAAAGTCTCACTTTGAAAGGTGAAACACAGAATCTATAAACATTTTCCTATTTAGTATGACCCAATGAACGATTTAAAACCAGTTTCAACAAAATCGGATCATTCTATAAATAATGACCTTGAACTTCTTGAGCCTATTGTACTAAAACAATAGGTCGTAAATATGGCAAACTATACCTTTTTAGAAACCTTATGAGCAAACGAACAGATTGGTATAAATTTTAAAACAAATTAAACACTTTTATCGTTTACACCTGTACAAATTTTCCTCCTTATAAAACACCCAAGAACTAGGCCAGTCAAAATAGAATGAATGCTGCCTTAACCCAACACTAATTGCAACAGAATCAATTCCAACAGAATTGTATTAAGAATACCTTTAAAAACAACATATCAAAAGTCTACAAAGGAGTGGAACATATATTTTTAAGGAGGTAAGGTTTATACAATGGTCAAAATATGAACAGTATTAAAACGCGTTGAAAAGTATACCAACGTTTTCGTTACATTTCCAGGATTAAAAAAGGTATAGTTTGCCATCTGCAGGTTGTAGTTCAATAGTTATGAGTCAAAATAGGTTCAAGGTCACAATGGGGGTAAATTTTCAGATATATCCGTTCGTTATAAAAATGGTGTCAAATTGTTCGTCTAATGGTACAAAACACGAAAATATACTGGTTGCACCATCTATAATATTCGTTGCATAATTGGAACGCAAAATGTGACTGGGGGCTACAGGGTCTATGGGAGGTCACTAGTCATAGCACTGTAATTCTTATATAGAAAGTTCAAACAAAGAATCTATTTACATTTACTTATCTAGTGGGACAAATTTAACAGTTTACAACCAGTCCGATCAAAATCGGACCATTCTATGAATTTTACCCCAGGATGACCTTGAACTGTTATGAGCCTATTGTACTAAAACTATAACGCGTAGATAGGGCAAACTATACCTTTTTTAAACCTTAGGAGTAGCCCAATAAATTGGTACATCATTTAAATCAATTCGAACAATTCTAATTTTTTACCCCTGTACAAACGTTGCCCCCTTATTTCTACATGTTCCACTAGGTTGATTTTGGTCGACTTTTAATATATTATTTTTGGACTATTTCAGAGTATATTAACACCAAAATTGTTTCTGTTGCAATTTGTGTGGGGTCAAATCATACAATTATTGGACTAAACACATTTTAAAAATGACACCCATGATTTTCAGATTCTCCATGAAATTCTGTATTGGAAAAACATTGGTGTCAAAATTGTATATGGAAAAACTCAACCAAAACATTAATTACATTTCCCCATGTTCTATGTAAGGCTAAAATAATGAATTGTTTCAGTAGATCTAATTTCAAAACGTTGATTTTCTGTTAAAGCGTAATAGCCATCGATCCGACCTAAAGAAACAGGCGTCTAGAGGTATTTTAGCCAATATATTGATCAACTGTCCGGTTTGGTTGGGAAGGGTATTTTGTGGCCACGACTTGCCTAAATACTGTTAGGTAGTATGCACGTGTGAGATTCTGACCCGATATTCAGATTCAAGACCATAAGCAGTTAAATTATCTCATAAGGCAGCTATTCACTATTTTCTACTTCAATCGCCAACTATGATGTTTTAATTGCAATCTTAAACACCAAGATAAAATAATAATGAAGTAAAATGTTACAAAAAAAAAAAAAAAAAAAATTTAAACCTTAGGAGTAGCCCAATAAATTGGTACATCATTTAAATCAATTCGAACAATTCTAATTTTTTACCCCTGTACAAACGTTGCCCCCTTATTTCTACATGTTCCACTAGGTTGATTTTGGTCGACTTTTAATATATTATTTTTGGACTATTTCAGAGTATATTAACACCAAAATTGTTTCTGTTGCAATTTGTGTGGGGTCAAATCATACAATTATTGGACTAAACACATTTTAAAAATGACACCCATGATTTTCAGATTCTCCATGAAATTCTGTATTGGAAAAACATTGGTGTCAAAATTGTATATGGAAAAACTCAACCAAAACATTAATTACAATAATCGCCAACTATGATGTTTTAATTGCAATCTTAAACACCAAGATAAAATAATAATGAAGTAAAATGTTACGCTTGGAATCGAACCCACAATCTTCGGATTACAACAGCGCATACAGACGAACGCCACGCAATCCGGGCCGGCAGATCATCGCTCTTTTGTAATACTTAAAGGTGCTACGAGAGATTTTTGGGGCACCCAAATATTGTGCCATAATAGTAATTTCATACAGATTAAACACTCAATAGACTTCTTACCTTGCATTTGGCTATAGAAATGTCTTAAAAGAGAGAAAACAGGTGATTTTGATTTGCTTATATTTCAATGTAAAACATGGGCTGAATTTCGTATTTGCTCCTATACGAAATTAGAAAATTCAAAATTGTTGTACCAAAGAAACATTTCTCAGCTTAATCCTTTCAGATGGGGATATTTTTTGATGAAAGCTTTACATCAGGGCAAAAATCGGTACTTTCGATTTTTTTAGGGACACCTGATATGTGAAATCTCTCGTTGCACCTTTAAATAAACACATTAAAGGAATAAAGCGCACACATAATCATGAATAGCGCCGCTATGAGACGAGTTATCTGGTCCAGGAGCATATCTTCGGGTTTCTAATATGACATGAACATTAAAAACAAATTCAAAAATTATAAAATATTACAGTAGCCTACGGGGCACCTCTAGTGACACAGGCCTTTGCTCATAACACCAAAACGCAAGAGCAAAATCAACTTAAAATTAACTTTCTCAATGGTGAACCATAAACCAACGAGAAGGTGCTAGTTTAGTTAGTTAAACCAACGTTTTAAATCCGGTTTTGTCCCCGTAAACGAGGGTGGCCGGATACAGCCTCACACTCGGCAATACTGCCGTTTGAGGATTTGCCGTGTGCTAGAATTATAAAATACACCTTTAACACTCTGCAATAGGCATGTGTAGATAAAACGATATGTAGCAATTATTTCTGCTGATTTAGTTTTCATATATATATAATTGGGAAAGACCCAGTTTATAATGTAATTATGTATCCCTTACGTCCCTAGCGGAAAATGACCACCAACCTGACCATCACCGCAAAAAAGTGGTAGCGTTATTTGTCTTTTTAGATCTAGGAACAATTTCCCACTAAACACAAGGCAGGGGTCCGCTCATCAATTTTTGAAAAATGGCAAAAATGGCATTTAGGGATTTAAGGGCTATATACCCCTCTGTTGCAAGCAAGGGCATGAAGGGCCATATAGTAGGGTTATCATCCATTCCCATTCTTGATGTTTGGGGAAGAAGGTTTGAAGATGCTTTTCTATAGTTTGAAGGGTGCTGAATCAAAATTTTTGGGTCCAACCTCTGGGAAATGTGGGGAACTCTGTAAAATAAAGGGGTAAATTTAGTACATGAGTAAATTTAAAATCTAGTCAAATTGTGTTTAAATGTACACCAATGTATTTGTCTCATTATAAGGATTATTGGAAGATGAAGTCTTTCTTCTTGACAAAACCGTATTAGATTTCACCATTAGTTAGTTACCACTCTGAACATACCAAAAAATTAATTGATGAATTGACTTTTGGTCTCTAGGGCAAATAAAGTAACAATTTTCTTTTCGCTCACTTTAATTTGGCTGGCTTAAGGTTTAAAGTGACAAATTAACGAAATTTAACCCTCTTTATAAAGTGAAACATTCTATGTCGACATGTTTTGTGGCCTTTTATAAAATGTAATTGATACTTTTCGACCCCCTCCTTGGAGCGAAATTTGATAGTGTTTTTCATCAATCGTTTTGCCAAGTAGAAAAGACTTCATCTTCAAATAAGGTATACGGTCCCTTCAATGTCATATTTCTCTTTGCAATTTGCTACTACTAGTAGTACTGTTAACAAATGACAGGGATTGATTGCACCACAAAGCCATAGTTGTTGAAAATTGTAATAAGATAGATATTTATTACAGACTCAGCGTTCACTGTCGGCAATAAAAACAGCAGGTGTATCCATTAATGAGATAAAGTGCTACTCCATTTATCAAAATTAGTAAAATTATAAATAATGTAATAACATGTCATATGAATAGCAGTTTTTAGGCATTTACGTTTTTACTAAAATCCCTCACTTTTTAGCGATTATTTGTAGTCTCCCTGTTGTTTATGTCACTAAGGTTGACGCAGGTGGGTGCATTAATGGGACAAAATTGACTCCATTTATCAAAATTATCAAATAATAGATGACATGCTAGAATGTCTTAGTGATAACATTGAGGTTGTTACTGTTGTTGTGTTGATAAAGTAGACTATTCTTTTCGAGTCCTCATCGTCTTCCTCAGTTTACACTTCGACATTGGTATGATTGATGCCACAGTACATGTTGTACGAGTAACTAGGGCACATGTTTAACAAAATAATACAGCTAAATTGGAAAGGTTTGAGAAGTTGGTCTAAACCGATAGATTTTTTGGGGCATTCAACATTGTTCAACATTCGTATCTCGTGGAGACCTAGGACAGAAATACCTTTTCAAAACAAACAAATGAGCCTTGTGCTCAAATTATATGAATTTTATCTAATAACAGATTTTATTTTTGGTTGAATGATCGGTTCAAGATTGTGGAATGTCCAAAATATATTCCTATCTTACATCGTCCACCTTGATGTGATGTCGACAGTTCAGAATTGAAATATGTTGAAGTTCAACGTTGATATGTTCTATTTCAAAGGTTGAGTTTTTGCCACAAAATAATTTTTTTAAGTAACAGTGTTCCCTTTTTTTGGGAGATTCCTGAGATAATGTTATCCATCAGTTCAAAATGGCGGGGTTTTTATAGCTCCCTCGACGACACCAAAATTTCTGCAGTATAACAAGTATTTCCATGAAGTCTCGTCTATCGCAAATTCCACTTTTAAGGACCACAAATGATTCCTCTTGATTCCAAACTGGAGCCTTTTAGTCTTTCAAAGATTAGAGCAAACAAAATAATGTTTAAGGCTTATTTTGGGAGCAAAATAATTACCCTGATTGTAACACTGCTCTGACCCAATAAAACCCCCACTCAGCAAGATCAAACTGCTGGCGAGTCCAATGTCCCCTTATATACTAAAAGCAGGTTGTAGCCAATATCTAAATATAGCCATTACAGCAGCTTTATGCATACATTAGCCTACATGTTCAATTGGATCGCACACCAATGACATAATTCTGTCATTCCCCTATTTTGCAATCTATTGGCGCCATACCCTGAAACCCCATGCTATTTATATTAGTTCTTTCTATAAAGTCTCTGAAAATGTGTAGACGGATTGGCATCATTCAAATTAGCACTTCTGGAATTCCATTTCTTCTCTTGCATGTAAATAGGTATTTTCTCTGCTAGGAACTTTTCTCAATTTTACAACTAGCTACTAGTGGTATGTAATTTCTTGTGCCTCAATTCAACTTGAAACTAGGACCCTTCTAGTGTCTATCGTAATGTTGGTGTAAAGTTTTAGCCGCTCGATGTATGTCCAATCTATTATTTAATATTATTTTAAGGACTTTTGTTTTTACTGAAAATCGCCTGGTCCCCTTTATTTAATGTTTTTGTTTTTTTCTTTTTCTTGTTACTACTTCTAACGTATTATTTTTCCATAGTCGGTATAATCGTCAAATAACCTCTTGTGTGTGTGTGGGGGGGGGGGGGGGGGGGGTAGGTTGAACCAGATTTATTTTTATTATATGAATTATTATTATTATTATTATTAGTATTATTATTATTATTTATAATTATTATTATCCTCTGGGGTTGACTTATTTTAATATCATTAGTATAATTACCACCCTTACTTCGAAGTATTTTTAGTAAGAATTTTAGGTTTTATATTCAGATTTTTACGTCTGACTTAAAAGTTAGTGTGACTTATGTAGCGAATCACACTTTTAATGTCAATTTCTTTCTCCATTTTTCTTTGTGTTTTTTCTGTTTTATTAATAATTGTGCGTACTGAATAATATGAACTGAAGAAAGTAAAATATTTAATTCCATGAAAAATGATTTACCCCATGTAATTATTGTTCTTTTTGTTATTATTTTATTAAAGGTGACTCTAAAGATGATTCCTGGTTCTTCCTGTAATCCATACTACCTTTTTTCATGCAAAAAAAACCCCTTTTTGTGTGAATTACAAAACCTACTTTTACTTTCATGTAAACACCTTCCAAACTGATTCGGTGTTCATATTTTCTTTTCAGCCTCTTATATTGTTACACCTGTGGGAATATTGGTTGATTTAAATTCTATATTAATATTTACATTGGGGCGTTCCACAAAAACATGCCGATTAGGAGGACAATAACACACTAAATGATGCATGAAAAACCCACGCCATGCAACAGTGGTAATGGTGTCTCTCTGTTTTCTTCTTTAAAAAAATAACTGCCCACGGCCTTTACTAAAGAACGCCTGTGAATCGCCATTACGGTGATGTTGTACAATATTTCATTTAGCCTTTAAAAGTGATAAGCAGCGATTTTACTGATCCGAAACATAGAAAAATCTCAACATTCATATTTCGGTATTTTTTGTTACTACATGGATGTGCTAACATACCTGCAAGTGGTGGTTTGAAATTCGTGTATAACACAGGCAGCACTTTTTATTAGTGCGTATTAAAATTCTGACTTGAATCAAAAATGCTTTCCCTGCTCTCAGTTTTTTCCGTCATATTGTGCACTATAACTCCAGTACTTTTTGACCTTAACACAAACATTATTGATCTTCGTTTATATCTGAACTGGTGTAAACCATAATCAGCTGTTTGTGTTTGAGAACGCCATTGCGGTCATATTCATTTGCGGGTACCGTATTTACAAATTTCCTCAAATACTTCATTTTTTTTCACTATTTGGTGCTTTTTTCCTACATTAAAGTAGTTCATGGAATTGGGTACACACTTGTCATGATTATAAGCTAAAAATGTATCTCCACGTTTTTGTTTATTCTCTCGCATATCGCTGCTTATGAAAAGCTTCGGGCACTGCCCTATTAAACACTTACGTGCCCAAGGGGGGGGTTCCATAGTACCCAACTTTGGTTTTTTTTTGCGATTTCTCGGTACGCCAATCAAATTTTTCAAGGAGTTTTTTGCTACTTGTCCTGATTTATGAAATCCGCTTCTTCTGATACAAACAAATTTAAATCCGCCCACGGCTGCATTAGAATAATTAGGTTGGGTCCCTATGACCCCCCCTTGGGCACTACCGGAAGTGAAAAAATCAAGATGTTTTAACTATTAAAAAATTAAAGTAATTAAATCTTGATATTTCACTTGCTTATGATAGATACCTTAGAAGGTAATGAATTAATAATTAATAATACTTAAATCAAATAACCTTTTAATATGCTAATAGCCATCAATTTTATTTTGTCATGCCCGTGCTCTGTTAACTGTGTAATCTATGGGAAAATAGGCGAATTTGAAGTTTCTGAGAAAAATACAAAGATGTTATAAATTTGGCTTTTTGCAATTAATTATTTTAATTGGTTATTCCAGAGTAGATAAATGAATTATTTTGGTTCAAAACCTTATTATTGGAGTTGCTGAAGATGAAAATGTGCGAACCCCCTCTGTTTACGAGAGTGACCATTTAATTGGCCATAGGGTCATAGGTCAAACGTCGGATTTTCCATTTTTATTGTGGGTATTGGTTCTTACGTGACCCCATTTAGGTGTGTTGAGTGTCATGATCAACTCCAGGTAAATGGCTATCGGTTGGTTCCCTAGGAACCCGCCCCCCCGGGCACTAACTTAAGTTTTTTTAGCTTGGGCACTTAAGTGTTAGTTAAAATATATTTTCGCTGAGTTTACGCATTTTTTTTCGAGACACCAATGTGGGGCATATAAAAATATCACGGAGTTCCTTTCAAGAAAGTGGTTAAAAATACACAAAGTAGGCATAAAGTGCTGCTTCTTGTGATATATCATAATTTATAACTTAATAATGTCGCAATTGCTAATAAATACATGTAGCATTGGAAAATTCAATTCCAAACAGTTTTGTAGTCTCAGCTTTACTCCAGGTTTCAGCAGAAGGTAGAACCTTAAAAACACTCTTGTTGAAAGTAAACTGAGACCTTTGAACACAACCATCCTTTCCTTTATTGCTCTTTGGTGAACACCATATTCCTCCCTGACATCTTGGAGGCAGTGGAAAATAGGGGAAGGGTAAATTGTCCCTCCACATTAGAGCGTTGTCCACACATTTGTCAAATTCCCCAAATTTCCATGAATTTCATGATTATTGTCCCCCTGAGAGTCAGTCCCTCATTTCACCCACAACATAATTTCTGGTGCTTTTACTGAAAAATAATATATTGATTAGTTCAATGCATGAGAAAACATTCACTCTGATCTGTACAATATTCTTTTGTTTGAAAAGGGTTTAATCCCACAATGATGCTACACGCCTTATACCTTTAGTTTCCTGAACCTTCAGGTGAAACTGGCCCAAGTGGTATTTTATCCTTTGTGTTCAACTGACAACATCTCTGCTTAGGGTCCATCAAATTGGATGGAATAAAAACGAGGATTTAGCTTAGGATCTTGTCTAACAAATGAAGTCAAAATATCTGGCCAAAATGCACAGTTTATATTTTTTATAATTTTTAGTTTGATTGAATAGTTTTTATTGGGACAGTCTGTATAGGATAAAAGGTACAAACTAGTCTTCGGTATTATACAACGCTTAAATGTCCATTCCGTAAATCATGACTTCTTGTTGCCGAAGTCTAGTCCGATGTTTTTTCTATAGCGTCTTATCATCTCCTATATAGTGCACTTAACAGATAATTAGGTGAAGTGCTTTGATTTTAACTGTACCGTGCCATCTGCACTAATTACTGTTTTTAAAACACACCAAAAACAATTCGGATAGCCCATTTTTTAAAGCGGGGACTATCTATCATTGGACCATTTGCGGAGTGATTTTGTGGTATGCACGCGGCCCGTATACGTTGCCATTATCTATTAGGTCAAAGTGATTGTCATGTGCTTAATTAATTTGGGCGACTTTCAACTTTGAACGCGTTACCGTTGACCATTAGATTATTAATGATAATAGATATTTGGAGGTTGACAGCAAATTGCCACGGTGAAGTACTTAGCAACCAAAAAAAGCGTGTTACTAATTGACCGTAGTCGTCAACGCATGGCATGTTGTCCTTTTACCAACTTTGAATATGAAGTTGAAAAAAAAGCTATTTGAATCCCGCACACACTTTAACTAAAAATATATCAAATTGATATAATCGTGCAATCTTAACATCAACTCCAGTTTTATGGTAATGGTACGCTTTATTCTGTTAATAAACAAACGATATGTATATATAAATTTATGCAAATTTCGAAATTCCGTTTTATATATATCCCTAACGTCCCTTAAACCTTCAAAACCCACCTGACGAGAAATCACGGAGAAGACCCCTGCCTGGGATTAGTGGGAAATTGCTCCAGACAGGGAGAAAAGAAGCATTGGAATGGAGTGAGAGAGCTGCAGGAAAGTGAAGACAATTTCATCTTGAACTTTGCAAAGGGCAAAAGAGCCGACATGGCAAGTCTGAGAAACGTTTTGACCAGTTGAGCAAGGAAGAACACAGAAACGCCCTGTGCACACTTGTGAAAGAAGTGTCAGCGGAACAGATGTTGGTCAGTGAAGCCCAACAAGGTAGATGGCTGTTGGGAGACAACATTGCAAATGGACAACACACCCACCCAACAAACACAAAAATGTTTTGTGGACGTTCTAAAATGTTTCTAAAAATGATATGAAAATGTTTGTTAACAATGTTTAAAAAACATCAAAATGTATGGTTGGGACTTGGTTAGGAAAACATTTTTGCAAAACATTATCTTCAGATGTTACCAAGATATTTTAAAAACATTTTATCAAACGTGCATGTAATTAATTAAAGTTAATTATAGTGAGAAAAAAAATAACATCTTTTTTGCTGTTACTCAGTATCTGTCGGTATATGTCCCAAGGAATGTTTAACACATGTTACATACTAGGAGCAAATTTTATCACTTACCTTATCGGGAATCGAACCTTGTCCTTTTGAGTCAGAGTCCACTGCAGTATCCACTAAGCCACGGCGACTTACCTACCTTGTAATGTTATTTAAATATATAAAGCATCCGTTTTGGTATTTCTTTTGCTAAAGCAAACCTTCAATATATTTGGTGTATAACCAAGATGTTGGTATTGTTTTTGTTGCTGTTATTTTTTAGTAGTGTGCCTGCGGGTTAGACATGCATACACGTGCATATTGACATTTTATCAAATGTTTGCATAACATCATAAAAATATTTTCCTAACTTCATAAGACATGTTTGCCTAACATCATAAAAACGTTTGCCTAATATCATAAAAAAAAACTTTGCCTAACATCATAAAAATGTTTTCATATCTTCATAAAATATGTTTTCTTAACATCATAAAAATGTTTGCATAATATCATAAAAACGTTTGCCTAACATCATTAAAATGTTTTCCTAACTTTTTCAACTGAACGTTTTAATAACATTTGCACAATGTTTGGAAAACAGTTTGAAAGTTATTATTAAAACATGTTCATAAGGTGATATCCATACAATGTACGGTTTCAATTTTTTTAAAACAATATCAGTATCATATTTGATAACATTTACAAAATGTTTCAAAAACATCAAGATAAAAACAACATCTTGGTAACATTTTTAAAACGTTTTGAAAACATAGGAAAAATGTCAGCAGAAAATCATTTCATCAACATCTCTAAAACATTTACTGTATCTAAGAGTAAAATGTTCTGATAATATTTCTATAACAAAAGCTTACGATATTTTGTAGTAATGTTTGAGAAACGTTGTCTTAATGTTTGATAAAAAGTTACAAATTAATTGGCAATGTGTTTTCGAAAATTATTTCAAGCAAACATTTTTAAAACATCGTAAAAACATTGTAAAACGTTTTGATAATGTTTCACAAACATTATCAAACAATGTTTTCGTAAAATATTAATCCAACCTTTGAAAAATGTTGTGAAAATGTTATGTGTTTGCTGGGCAGTTTAGACTACAGATTGTATAGATGTTTTCGCAGACGAAAAGAATGAAAAGACATCTACATTTTTCAAAAGTGGAATGATTCCTGGGTGAAATGATTCTGTCTATTTTTCTGTTTTTCTTTTTTATACCTAAATTCATTGGAAATATTTCTGATTCAGACGAAATCAAGTACACATGTATAAGAATTTAAAGCTAAGGCTGCCCTCACAGAGAATTGTATTTCCTGAATCCCATTGAGAGGGCGCTATACCACATCGTATACAGGGACTGTAGCAAAAAAATAATAAAGCGCAACGTTTTGATGAAAAGCTATAGTGGATTGTATGAGTAATTATATTGCTGATTGGTTCTAGACTTCTAGATCCTTCCTGATTTGTATCTATCTATCAGAAATCACAATCGTTGATAGAATATGGAAAACTATCACTTGGATATGTAGTGTATCGGCAAAATAATTTCTGAGTGAGATAAATGCCGGGGATAAATGTATGCATTTTTTCACCATACAGACAGCCTTATTATGTTTACGTTTAAAATGAGAAAATAATTTGACATCGCATGTACTTAATCAATACTTTCCTCGGTTCTATTATAGCTTGTGACCTCGCTATTTTTCAAACTTACAAATGCACACGGGTATGAAACGATAAACACGCGTATCTTTAAAGTGATGGCCCGATTTAAGCATACAAAACTTTTCTTCTTGATAGAATAGTCTTCACCCCTAAATTCCATCTGTAAAGTTTCGCGCCGATATTTCAATCTGTTTTGATGTGAGAGCTAAACACGTGATTTGTAAGCCCCCATAGAGTACTGTCTAAAATTAATATCGGTAGACCAATCCAAACCAAACACCTATTAGTCAGTGTTATTCCAAAGATTTCACAAGGTGAATGAGAAAAATGGTACTTTTCTTCAGATACCAAAATGTTGATCATTGCTTGTAAAATCTGGGTTTCTGGCGTCTGGACGAGCCTATTAGTGATCCAGCCATGGCCATTAAAATTGAAAGTATGATTTGTTTTTTTAACAAATTAGAAACTAACCATAGAAGAACATTTAAAGAGACATCTGGAAAAAAATGAAGTCGGTGTCGAAAGGGTTTTCTTAGGTAGAGAGTACGCTTGTGCTATTATTTGTTGCTGTTATTATTTGCTGTTATTATTTGTTTACGTATGAAATATATCGATATATTTTATCAATCTTGTTAATTTTAAGATACGGATTACCTTTATTTTAATAATAATATATCAATACTAATACAAAAACACAATTTGATTTAGGTAAAAAATTGTCTGCCAATTGTTATTCTTTAAAAAAATCCTTTTAAAGAAACAAACCAGTTAAAGATATTAGAGACATGGCTCTCATAGACGAGAGAACACAATCTTTAACACCCAATGGAATTTTCTGAGAGGATCGTGTGTGGCGCTATTAAATGATTTTGTTTGGCCATCCGAGATACTCGGGGTTGGATACCTACGATGATGTCTTGTACTTCTCAATTGCAATCACGTGAACTATTTTGAAAAACTATGGGAAATATGAGGTACTAATCGATTTCTACAATGTGTAGGGTTGGATGGATTAGGTATGTTCTAGATATAGCTTGAGTACCCTTTCGGGTAACATTGAATGAACTCAAATGTTTTATTTGCATATTATTTTTAAAGTTTCGCTTGAATATGATTTGAATTTTTATGTGCGCAGAACATTAGCATAGATTTGTGTGTGTGTGTGTGTGTGCGTGCGTGCGTGTACGCGTGCCCGTGTGAGTGTGTGAATAAGGCTTCCACGAAGTAGTTTGAAAACCCCAATTCTATAATTGTTATGGCTATCTCTCAAATGAAAAGGATTCAGCTAAAATAAATAGGTGACTGAAAGTTTATAATTCTGTAAAGGTATAAAAGTTAGACCTCTACGTAAATCTTTAGGTTGCACCTTTGTCAATAGGATGTTACCATGTGCCTACCTTACATTATTTTCCACTTTCACTAATATAAAACACATTTTTGCTATTGTTTAATTTATTCTCAACCAAAATACACATTATGAAAACAGAAATGGGAGTTTTCCAACCTCTGGTGTGAGAACATCATAATTATTGTACCATGAAAAGGAGTAGTACTTAACCATTCAAATGTTCAACGTTCATTATTAATATAAGCATTAACACTTTTCTAACTTTTCCTCTCACTACATATACCATGTGACACTCAACCGACATTACGCTTAAAAAATGAAAATAGGACCTATATAAAATGCCAGTATGTTATATAGCGCTTTTACAATTAAGTCCAAAGCGCCTTTACATTTAATTTCGTTGTCACTAGGATAAATCACTTTTTCACAATTGAAAAGTCGGCAAGCCAATAGAAGGGCGCACAGTGTGACTACCCCTAAAAGCTCCCCTTTACACCGGGTGAAGTGAGACAAGCCAGATAAAGTGTCTTGACCAGGACACAACACGTTGGCTACGGCGGGGTTCGACTCACAACCTAATAACCATGAGTCCTGCGCTTTTTTCCACTTGACCACACGGGCTCTCTATAGCACATCTATCTGCGTCACATCCTACCTCCAAAGTCTTAACATTCAGTAAACCATGTGTAAACTTACATACAATATACACAAAGTGTCAATAGGAAGTGCCTATGTTTCGGATTCGCCGTCTGTGAGATCAAATACCTATGAACATGCCTCCACCTGCTTTGCACCTGGACCACATTCCTTTAGTTCAAGAGATGTATTGTTTGACCCTCAAATGTGTGGCCGTTCATCGCAACACGACCATCTGTATTGACGCTTAGTGCGTTTAGACCATGTGGACCACTGACCGTCTACCCCTGGATACGGGTCTGATCGACGATTGGAAAACATCAGAAAGTTTTTTTTTGTTTTTTTTTTTTTTTTTACCTATACCATTATGGCGGGAACAATACATAGTTTTACAACCTTGTCAAACACTAGAACATCTGTGTGGAATATGTGCCCCCATCAGATGTATGCATTGTTTCCGCCATATTGTATAGGTCAAAAACAATTTCCCTGTTTTTCACACGGCGACCATTTTCAACTGTGCTGCAGCTCGTCTATCCAGTGTAGAGTCAGTGATGGGGACAACAGTCAATACTCATTGGACATCGACCATTATTTCAAATTAGTAACAAAGGGCTACATCGTAATCTTAGGGCCCTCTATGGTATCCCCCCCTGTGTTTGCCCTTTCAATACCTTCACATAAAAGAGAGCTAGTCGAGACAAGAAGTGGAATCCAGTACAGGCTTGCAAGCCTCTTTAAAACAACTCATATTTGACCCTGCGCTGCGATATGTACCATTCCGCTGGTAAATCCTTGGGTTCGTTTTTCTTGGTGTCAGCATTAGTTCACACGATTTCCTTGTAGTAGAACATCGTTTTTGCTGCTGAGATTTACTGAGTGGCTCGAGGTTCAGATTGGCAGAAAGGAAGTGCACTCTGCAACGATGTTACCTTGCCTTGTAGAGAACATGGCCAGAAAGTTGGTGATCTTAGTTGCCTGAAATCTATCCGAAAAACCTGAAAATTAAACATAACCAGTGAATAAAATGTCATTGTGATGATTACATAGAGTATAAATACACTTTAAAGAGACATGGGAACATTTTCAGAGAGAGTCTTGTGCTTTTGGGATGCTTGCCAATGTATGAGATCACGCCTGGAAATGAAATAAACCCGAATAATAATATGATTTTAGTAATTTATGTCGTGCACGACAGAAATTTCAAATCATGGTTTCCTATGGGGACGATTAGGATAGCAGGCCAGTTCAAAACAAGGTTTGCGGTTTTCTTTCGTGCTTGTTTGTCCAATAAACCTTCGAAATGTTCTCGGTAGGTGGGCCACAAGCAATCAAGTGCAACAGGAGAGAAATTTGTATCCTCAAAAAATCTCCTCCTGTCACTTTAAAACAATTTAAAAATGCATTTGTACGATCTCCGTATTTTCAACTTGTAATTTAGTAGATCTTAGTGGAGCAGTAATTTAGTAAAGATCAAATTTTCGGTTAGTTACAGAATTAATTCCAGGTGTGAAATTGTGAAATCCGAAAAATCCAACATAAAATGGTTTAAACTAAAAGCATGTCAAATTGGTTTTGCCATGGAGTTCGGAAAATATATTTTTATGCCGGTGTCATAAATTACAGTGTCCGCGTGATTGTCCTACCACCCATCTGTCTATTGTGTTCGCCATTGAGTGCTGTATGCATCGTTTGTTTCAGCACTGTACCCAAATGGCCTCGTATACAAGGTCACGGTTTATTCCGTACATGTTGCTATGGTAGCTAGGACACTCTCTCATGGGGGACACTCAGTTTCTTTACACCGGTGTAAAAGGAGATGTGGTCCGGCAGGAGCCATAGTGCGGGCTCAATAGACGACAACGGAATAAAGCGTGAAACTAATGTGGCGTGAATCGAGTGCCCTAGTCTTTACCCTTGTAGGTTGACTATGATCCCGGCGGACCATATCGCCTGCCAAGCCGGAGTTTGAGACACAAAAATGGTCAACTGTAATTAGTTCCTGTATTTTAATATTCAAAAAACAAAGCCCAATTTTCATAAAAATAAGTTTAAAATGTTTCGCATAAAAGTTATTAAAATAATTAATAGTTGGCAGTATTTAAAATGTTTAGTTTTGACAGATAGAGTGAATATTAGGAGAAAATCCTGCAAAATGACGATTGGACCATATTGACTGCTCTGACGTATTCTCAATATAAATGTTTACATGTATCCGAGCTCTAATATTGATACAAGAGTGTAACTACAACTTGTCATTTACATACAAAGAATGAGCCCCTGGTACACTTTCTGGCATTTTAAGCCAACAATACCACTACCGGCGCCACGTAATTTCGACGGGTAAGAGCCACGCAGTTCATATAGGCGCACCTGCTCACTCTCAACCCACCAACCAAGGGGGCCGCGAACCGAAAAATGAAGGGTCTACGATGCTGCGCGGAAGAAACCAGTTGCCAGAAAGAAAAAAGAAAACCCAGGGCCAGTCATCTTTCAAAAAGAAACAAAAACAAAAAAGGTTGAGTTTAAACTCCAAAAGGTGTTGTCAGGAAAAACGCCTATTGTAAGGGTGACATTTACAATTCAAAGGTGGCAATATTGCATCATTTCAGTTAAGGAGAAAATGCACGAGAAAAGATGTTGATTCGTGCTTCCGAATCCACGAGCGTAGCGAGGGGATTGGATAGCACGAATCAATAACTTCGATTGCTTTCTCCTCCGACTTAAATGCCATTGCATTTTAATAAAATTGTTTCTACCAAATTCGCGCATTCTTTGTCACTACATCACATACTGTTCGATATCATATTTTTTTTGACATTTTGAGAAAATTCGGTATTGTTAATATGACGTTGGACTCTCCATAATTAACAGAATTTCATACCTTGGACTCTACTAATTATGAGAGATTAATTAGCAAATTTGATCTATGTACATTTAATTCAATTTCTTTTTCACAACGCGCTATCGGACATGTACCACTATGTGATACACTAGAAATAACGTACATGCGTACATTAACACGGCGATGAATGCGTTACAAACCGAGCTATCTGTGTTATCTGAGAATCAAATCGATAAGATACAATATATCTTCATCACAACCGACTATATCAAACTGCGGTCACATACACGCTATCTGACATGTGATGCACTGATACGACGATTGGCACCTTTTTTTTATAATACGGTGATGATATACGTCACATACTGGTCTAAAATGTGTTCTATCTCATACTTGTTTTGAAAAACAAAAAAAAATCTTCCTCACATACTTCTCTGTAAGTTACCAGTCATATTAAACAGTGCTGGCCTAGATAACCAAATTTAAATTTTTCACTGTAATTCAAACTCTGAAGTGTGTTCTTGATGATTATTTCCTTTTGCCTGGTATAAATGACGCAATCGTATTTTTCGATGCGTATTACGAAGGAAGATTTTTCAAATTGCGATTTCTCGACACGATTTTGTGAGATAGATCATTATGTGATGAAGCCGACGATATTATTTTGAATACCTGTGGGATTCAGTTGCATGTTTTATAACGTGCTTATACGCAATTGAATTGTCACACACCTGCTAATTGTATACAAAATTCTTACACACTTCTTATTTGTATACCTGTAGATTCGTATATATATTGATCGATTAGTCAATACTGTAAAATCAAGCAAACATTAAACGATGGTTAAACTGAGTTGCTGTAAACACACATCTGTTATTGTATAACTGTAGATTCGTGATACAACGACTTTTCAAATACGCAATTCTTACACACCTGTTATTTGTATACCTGTAGATTCGTACATAATACATGTGATTCAGTTAGAATCAAGCACAAGCGTTGAAATCGTCCATTGCTATATGGATAGCATGGTTTTGCAGCTGGAATAAAATTGCATTTGTCGTGATCGTGTTTTCCCTCCAACACATAAAATGGATTCCGATAAAGAAATTATTTATCACTCAAAGTAAAATTATTCTTGAGTCTGACACAAGTGATGTACATCCAGATGCCTTGCTAAACGAGAAAGCTGATTGAACTGACTTAAACCATTGCACAAAATGAAGAATCAATGGCCGTATTAACCTTTGAATAACTGTGGATTCGTAACTTCACCCATCCATTGAGAGTCTGAAAGCCGTCAGTTGTTCGAGTTCGAGTCCACGCATCAGTGCATGTAGGAATGCAGCATTTAGTACTGCAGTGTCCATTGCTTTATGCACATGCATGTGCGTGTCTTGTTGGCCGGTCTTGTCTAAATTTGCTACCCAGTGGATATATGGTGGATATACGTTATCTTGGAATTACAAACTAAACCAATCTTCGAAAGCACTTGCGGGGAGTTTATTTACTGAAGAAACCAGATATCCAGCTCACTGCAGATTCACATACTTTAGGAATATATTTACCAAGCGATACCAAGCGATAATATACCAAGCGACAAGGTTTGATTTTGGAATTATTGTACTATTCCTCCGGAAAAGGCCAAGGATTACGACATGTCAAAATGCAGTCCTAATGTGCGTGATCTTCTTGTTTTTTGGCCAAAAATTGTCTCAGCTTCAGGCGCGTAGGCGGATATAAGGTTTTAAAATCGTTTTCATTACATTGCTATTTTGAAATGTTTTTGAGTGTTTTATCGACAAATTAAATAAAATGGCCGATAAAATGAGCTAAAAGGAAACATAAGAAACAACAATTTCGGGTAGCACAGAGCCTTTTTGATTTCTAATACAGGGTTTGGGACAAAAGAAGCTGAGATAAACCTTTTTGCCATTATTATTAAAAGATAAAATGTCAAATATAATGTATATTGTGTTCGCATGAGTAATTCCTCAGAATATTTAATATGGGCAAATTTTTCCTTAAGTCCCCCTACGTTTTGTGTCCTCCTTTGCGTGCCTAAGATTTGTGAAACGCCCTATATATAGGACTCCAAATGTAAAAATAAATTAGTCAACTTTCTACATTTGAGTCCTCACTAACTAGTCAACACGATGTTTTATAGGATTTTGTAAAAGACCGAGTAGTTTATATTTACAGTGCAATTTTGCCGTTTCCTCTAGAAAACAGATAATATATCTAGGCCTAATGTACACCCGCATGACAAATTAACTCTAAACAACAAATAAACAATGATCTAACTTCAAATGATGCGTTTAAAGTTTAAAAAATCTTTACATGAAATTGTAAACCTAGCATAGGCTTAAATTGTTACTCAGAAGAAAATGATATTGATTGAAATTAAAGTTAAATAGAAATGCAAACAAACATTCTAGAAGTTTGGGGAAGAAGGTTTGAAGATGTTTTTATATAGTTTGAAGGGTGCTGAATCAGAATTTTTGGGTCCAACCTCTGGGAAATGTGGGGAACTTTGTAAAATAAGGGGGTAAAATTAGTACAGGGTAAATTTGAAATCAGGTCAAATTGTGTTTAATGTACACCAATGTATATTTGTCTCATTATATGGATTAAAAAAAGTATAGTTTGTATAGGTTCCGACCTTTCTTCGAACCGCGGGGTTTTAAAGCGCGTTTTCGACCCGACGTCAAATAACTTAGTAACGAGAAATCGAGGTCAAACACCTCCGTGAGTATGACTGGCCGATTATGACAAGCTAAAAGAGTCATATCTCGTTGCTTTCTTAGCAACGCGTTGTTTTCAGACAACAACGTGTTGCTTAGCTAACCAATGAGAAGAGTGAAAAAGCAAAGCGTGGCTTTTTGAACCTACGCGCTACTTTTCCGCTTTTCTGATTGGTTGGTTAATGCGCGTTGCTAATGAAAGCAACGCGTTGTTTAAGTAATGTCTGAGAGCAACGCGTTGCTTTTTCAATTTTCTGATTGTTTAGCTAAGCAACGCGTGGTGACCAATATGCCTGTTTAGCTTGACATAGCCGATTGATTGTTAAATCACAACTTGTTAGACTTACCTCCAATCTGTGAAAGAATGAAAATTTTCGACCTTAACCCTCGTCTACCTGAGCCATTTTCTGTAACAAAACTCCCGAAGGGGCAAGGATGTTTGCCACTACTAAACAACATCTGATTCCTATAAATTGGTACCACAAGATAGCTTAGAGATTCTTCTTTCTATTAAAATAAGTACCAACATTCCATTATGACGTCACTCTGACGTCATAAGTTGAGGAAAGTATGAAAATATTGGATATAGGGTAGAAAATTGATATTTCGCAATTTTAATGACTCAAACACATTATAGCACTAAAAAGCTCTGAGTATATTAAACTAGTCATTTCCTATATCAAGTAGAGCCAAACGGCGCGAGCGGATATTCGTAACTTTTTTGAATTTTCCCCATATTATACACTGTACTATGGAAATTGACAGGTTTGCTGACATGCAAACTTCACGATGTCATTCTGACGTAATGCTGGGCATGTTGGTACTCATTTTGGTATCAATGGAAGGGAAAGAGGAGGATCATAGCTATCCATTGGTATCAAAATCAAGTGTCTGTGATATTCCTGTGTCGTACAGTTGTACTAGGCATGTCGGTGAAGGGGGTGTGATTGCCGTCCCATATTCATTACTTTTGGTTTCTCCCTGATCTTACCTATACCCTGATGGATGTTTGGGTTTTTTTCATGAAAAGGAGCGTAATTTGTCAACTGACAATTACATTAAATAATTTGGCACCCAAAAGGGTTTTTTAGCAAGGCGAAAAAAACGTTAAGGGGTGGTAAACGACGTAGACGAGAATTAATTGTCATTCTCGTAATATATAATTTCAAAACGATATCCCTTTTTAAAACACAAAAATGTGATTTAGAAGAGCACTAAATGGTGTCTCATCATGTTTGGACTATTTAATGTCAGTGCTACTCTTAATTTCGTTCTACTTCCTTTATAAAAATCAAACAAATGCAGATACACACCTACAAGTACAATGTAGTTTAAACTAAAATATAATAAAACAATGAGAACATTAACAAATGGATCACTTCTCATGAGACAAAAAGCATCCTAGGGCAACCAAAAGCGTACCCAAAGGTGAACCTTAATGAAAGCATAAACCAAGTTCATACACATGGAAGTCAATGCCCATCAACAAAAGGGGACCAAAATGGTCCACTTTTTGCTGTTTCATTTGTCAATAAAATGGTCCAAAAATTTAGTGAGGTTAGGTCCACGTTCACGAAAAAAGTTCAAGTTCGATTGACCCAAAGAAAATCTCTACTTTCTTGACCTTACCTACTATACCAAGCAGTTCCAATCTTTAGAGCAATACGCCTATACCATTTCGTGGATGTATTCGAATTAGCAGTGGTGTATTGGCTGGTAAAAATAACTGGTGATAGGTGTATGTCTGTCCGTATTTCCATTCAAAAGTCTGAAAATTGTATTTTATTGAAAAATAACAAGACAAAATTAGTATTCACTCCATGTATGATTTAGAAACTTAGTACGCCATATAGCTGCTGTCGTTTAATAATGAGGGTAAACGGCCAAAAGTACAGAGCAAACACATTTAAGTAATTTGCATAACTCATGTCATAAAAAGATTAAGGGTATAGACATTTATTTTTTTTAAATTGTAAACTATAATTGTAACACTCTAAAATTGATTGGCGTCTGGTCACTGGGCAGATGCGCCGTCAGTATGATTGAAAAAAAAAGAAAACGGTCCACGTTAAGGGAAAGAGCTGAAAAAATTCATTCACTATAGGTATAAGGTTAATGAATGTAGGAATGAAAAACTCTACAACCAGGAAGTGAATTTTGGCTTATTTCACTCAATAATCAAAACCATAGATGTCAATAAACAAACTATGCGCGGATTTGGGGTCCTTATACCGGGAACAATTGACCTACCTTTCAACAAGGATTGAACCACAAGGCACAAAGCGTACAAGGGTTTTTTTTTCAACATTTCTGAACGCTGGCTATATACAGGAAACATCAAAAAATTCCACTTGAATAAAATAATTTCATTACATTTTGAGGCAATGCATTGGGGGGGAGAACATTTTATGCAGATTTATACTGATTCGCTTGTCAAAGCCAATTTTATGGTTTACTATTTTCTTTACCGCATCTAAATTGTGTCGTCTTGAACGTATAGTGCCAAATGGATGAATCCATACTGTATTGAACCATAAGTTGGTCACCATTCGTGAATTCATACCGCCTTGCAGAATACGCTGCTGGACACTTTAGTTAGCTTAGTAGGTCAACCTGCATTTAAATAATGTCTACATATATTGAGGCATTTGTAAAAAAATTCTATAGGGTTGTCTCGAAAAGATTATGTCACCTATATACTTAGAAATATGTTTTCGAGAGAGATGACAGTGGTTTTGAGGTGGACCCCCCTAGGTTTTAAGGGCATTTAGGTTTTACTTGCATCATTTTTGTCACGCTTTCAATGTTTTTTTTAAGCGGAAACTGTTCGCTGACGATTTCAAGCAACCTGTGCCCAAGTTTTATCGTTGTTAAACGATGTAAACGTGAACTGTGACATGGTGTATAGTTCAGTAGTATTGTGTGGTGTAACACCATTACTAGGAAATAATCACGCGCCGTACCGTATACCCCGGGGCCGGGGAATCACATATGAATTGGATATATGGGTGTACGGCTGGCGCTTTCCAAACCCATGGGCATTCAGTGACAGATACGCAAAATAGGGGTATGGATGAGAGACAGTCACAAATGCCCAAAATAGGTGTTTTCGTTGGTGACAAATTTGTTTCAAAATTTAAAAAAATGTGGTCTTTAGAAAATTTCAAAAATTACCAAAAATAGAGGTCTTCTTGGGTGAAAATTCCCAAAATAGGGGTTCTTTAGGTGATAGTGGTTAAAACTTTCCAAAAAATGTGGCGCTTGGGTAAATTTTCCCAAATATATGGCGGTCTTGGGGTGGTAACAGCGAGTGCTGAAAATTTGTGTTGGTCTTAACGGCCTTACATACGCGTTATCTCCAAGATGGGGGTGCCTCCCCGTATATTAGTTATTACCAGCATAGGGTGCAATGATTTTGGCCCCTGATGCCAATCAATTTTCTTGTCCCTTAGTCGTAAAGTGTGCCACTTGTCAAACTTAATAACCTCCACCAAATTAAAATGTTCGATATGCGGCAAGAAGAGCCTCATGAGCTAAACACCGAAGTGCCCAAGGGGGGGTTCAATAGGACCAAACATTTCTAGGTGGCAACAAATTTTTCAAGGTAGTCCAGAAGATGCCATCCTTGAATTCCGTTCGTGGCACCAACTAGTGATTAATTTTCCCAGTCACCTTGAAGGGGATGTGTTCCCCCTGACTAGGATGAGATATGTGTCCGCTCAGAAAAGTTGCACGTTTGCGTGATCTGCCCATTTTCAAAAGGGCCGCTATTGTTTATGTAAAGCAGCCATTATAATTCATTACAGATAGAAATTATATACACGACTTAAGCGATATAAGTTTGGAAACTTCCTAAAGGGGGCTTACACATATAGGCGTCCAGGATGGCCGCCGCAAAGATGCATATTTTGCTAAATGAAATTAAAATGGCAAAATTGTGAAATAAGAATCCTGGGTGATATTTTGGGAGCTCCCAAAAATAAAATTTATGGGCATTTATATTTTACGACAGGCTTGTTTTTTAAAGATGGCGGGGATTATATTCGCTGCTAGGTACGTAAATAGGAAGAAAAGCAGCTCTAATCATCTTTTCTGTTATTAAACCACACTTTCTAATAATGCCCTAAATCATTTCCAAGATGTAAAAATATTAAAGTGGGGTGTGGTATTGACATGTCCAAGAGAATGCTGTCACAATAGCTGGGTAACTACTTGGGCTATATAACATAGTTTAAACTGACTCTATAATAGTCATCAGGAAGACAATAGCTAATACCAACTAATGCAATAAATCAAATAAATGGGTTGGGGACTGTATTTAGGAACTACTCAGTGAAGTATAGTGTTTCCCAGTAAGAATAAAAAACTATGTTATGAGAAGTGAATGAAAAAGTTGTTATATGAGAGAAGGAAAATTAAAATATGGTTGACCTAACTTTCTTTCGAGAACATAAAGTGCATGTCTTTGTTTCTACTGTACACCAGCTCCTTTTCCCTTTCTACTGCCGATCATATTCCTTCCCGGCGTCAATAGTGTTGAGTGGTCTGCAATAGTCCAGAAGTACGAGAGAAGATTGCGGGAAAAATGTTACGAGAGTTTTCCTTACGCTTTTATTATGTCGAAAAGATGTACAGGGGCGGTTTTTACTTTTTGATTTATGACCCCCGGAGCGGGTCTTATAATCGCCGCCATCATGAGTTAAGATTACGTCCGCAATAACAAATGGTCATTAAATTACTTCTTTTGGTGCTCCCAAAATATTACTCGAATTCTTACCCCATCAATTGGCAATTTTAGTACATTAAGAAACTTGCCTCCTTCCGGCGGCCATATTGGACACTTATATGTTTAAGCCCACTTTAGGGAAGAAAAAACTTCATTTCGTTTTTTAGATCCTAGACAAAGTCTTATCCATAACGAAAATACAATAGCAGTTTTTTTCATAACAACAATGGTGGCCATTTTGAAATGGCAGTAACCGCCTAATGTGCAACATTTCGGGGCGGAAACATACCTAATCTAGTCAGGGGGACACCCCCTTTAGGGTGATATCGTGGAAAATTAATCACCAGGGGGTGCAACAAACTCAAATATTAAGGCCCGCTACAGAAACTGCGCTTATGGACTAAAGGAGTCGTTTGCTAATTGTCTGATTTATGAATACGGCTTCTCATGATACAAAAAACAAAAAAATACGCCGACGGCTTCATTAGAATAATAGGTTGGGTACCTAGGAACCCCCCTCACCCTTGGGCACTAAAGGATGCTGAAAAAAATCAAGATAGTGTACTAATTCAAAAATTGGAAGACTAATTAAATATGGGATTATTTGCTTTAGATATACCTTAGGTGGCAATTAATAATAATAATAATACTTAAATCAAATAACCTTTTATATGCTGATAGCATCAATTTAATTGTGTCATGACCATGCTCTTTAACGGTGTAAGTACTATGGGAAAGACAAGGTAAATTGAGTTTTGAGAAAAATACAAGAGTTGAAAAACATTTGGAATAAATTATTGACAAAATTATTTTAACTGGTGTTCTAGTAGATTAGATATAATGAAACTTTTTATTTGTTAAAACCTTCGATTGGAGTTGGTGAGGATGTAAATGTGCGAACCAACTTCAATTTCATTGGCCATAGGTCATAGGTCAAAGTGCATGTGATTTTCTTTTTATTGTGGGTGGTGGTTCTTACGTGGACCCCCCATTTACTTTTGTTAGTGTCGTGATCAAACCCCATGGGAAGTGGTTATCTGGGTTGGGTCCCTAGGACCCCCCCCCCTGGGCCACTACGGAAGTTTTTTAGCTTGGGCCCTTAATGTAAAGTTTGGACCGAAATCAATAGGAGGTTGTTGTTGTTTTTTCAAAACACAAAAAATGTGATGATTGTCATCTGTGATTTGTCAGAAATTCTACAGGAGGTACTTCATAAGGTTGGGCAAATAGTTTTCAAGAGTACCAATCAAAGTCGTCCTAATTGGCAGGCAATACACAATAGCCAAACATGGACCCATATATATAGTAGATTTCAAAATAAGTGAGACCTCATTAAAAGTTTAGGTCTGTCATTCACCGTGAGAGGTAAGGGAATTATTTTAATGGCCACTAGTAAAAAGTTATGTAGTCCTAAAATATATTGTAATGTAGTTAGTAAACAAATGTTGACCTAAATCCATACTGGATTTGAACCATAAATTTGGTCACCCATTCGTTAAATTCATACGCACTGCAGATAACGCCGACACTTTAGTTAGCGTACGCAGGTCAACCTACATTAAAAATAATGTATTACTTATTGTAGGCATTTGTTAAAGCAACAACTTTTGTGAACCAGTGGCTGCACCCCCTTAATTAAGGTGCCCCTGTTACAAAACAAGGAAAAAACGCTCCAATAAACCAAAAGGACAGTTAATTGGCAAAAGGTCCTGTGGCAAGTTCCGGAAGAGGGGTGGTGAAACCCCGAATATTGATTTTAGTCACGCTTTTATGTTTAAGCGGTACTGTCTTGCGATTTCAAGCAACCCTGTGCCAAGTTGAATCGTTGTACACGATTGTAACGTGGACGCTGTGACAGTGGGTATCGTTCAGTAGTAATGTGTTGTAACACCATTACGTTACTAGGGAATAATTACGCGACGTACCGTATCCCCGGGGGCCGGGGGGGGTGAATTCACATAGGAACTGGATATGGGTGTAAGGCTGCGCTTCAAAACCCAGGGGCATCCGGTGACAGAGTACTCAAAACAAAATAGGAATGGGGTGAGAGACAGGCAAAATGCCCCAAAATAGGGTGTTCGGGTTGACAAATTTGATGCTAAAATACATTGATTGGATCTATGATAGATGGAGTTTAAAGTTTTCAATGGGAGTATCACCAGAAAACACCAGCATTAATTTCATTAAACGTTGTTATTGAACAAATTAATTACATTGACACTGCAAAATATTCATTCCTTATCAAAGCATTGGAAGAAAATAGTGCATTCTTATATCGATGCACCATATAACACAACTAAGTTTTTATTTGGTCATAAAAAATAGGCCAAGCTTGTATGACTGAATGAATCAGTTTCCATAAGCCGATTCTCTATAGGAATGTGTTTTGTAATGGCAGGGCTAGTCTCGGTATGGCCGGGGGACTGAACCCATATCAATATCGCCCTCGTCCAGTATGCAAGGAGCTCACGTATGAAATCTACATAGCTTGCTAAGGATAGTTTGAAGGACGGGGTATTGTTGTAAGTTCAAGCCTTTATACCAGTACATAATAATCAATAGTTGTTAATTGTACTGGGGGTTTTCTTACACGTGCACTATTATTAACATAATAGGAGGCAACTCTGTTGTCTTCTTTCAATTATGTCATATGGGAAAGCCAGCTGGAAGATGGATTTCTTTTCAATAGTAGATAACTCTTGGAAGTAGAAGTATTGACATGTTATGAACCACGGATTTCGCGCACAAAATCTTCGATGACCCAAGGTCCATCTAGACGGACCCTCGTCTCCCCATGACCGAGCCACCGAGCGCATAGCCTCGCGCTCGGCGCTCGGTGGCTCGGTCAAAGGGGGGGGGGGGGGGGGGGGGGATGGACACAGGAGGAACGAGGTCCTTCTACTAGATGGACTCTAATTGACCCGGATGACCTAAGTTCGAAACAGCGTTATTACGCTTAAAGACATTTGTTTGACAATACGTAGCACTTAATATATTATAAAAAGACTTTAAAAAATACAGAACTGGCAACCATACATTACATTGTTATGGCGTGCCCTACATACAGTGCAAAGTCATCGTACTGCAAATGTCACGTGTTTGTGCCACGTGACTAAATATAGCATATGAGTCACGCAGCCACCCTAAATTCAACATTACCGCCGCCTGCGTGACTTCTAGCTGCGACTAATAAAATGCTGTCGTTGATTATTTTCGACTTGGCCAGGGACTACCCATAATTCCTCACGAGTTTGATCATCGACAATGCAAAAAATGCGAAAATTTTGCTGCCAACTTTAACCATATTTACAAAATTCTAGAGGGTGTCCACGAAACGATATGTCACCATTGGATGTAGAAATATGTTCTTTAGAGATGACAGTTTTTTTTCAGTGGACAACCCCTAGTTTTGTTGGCATTTAAATTTTGCTTGCATCATTTTAATGTGTAATCCCGTGTGGTAGAAAAATTGGCGCTGCCGATTTCAACTTACCCGTTTGCCAAGTTGCATCGTTTTTACCGATTGTAAACGTGTACACTGCACTGTTACATGGTGTATCGTTCAGTATTGTGTTGTAACACCATTCCTTTAGGAATATTACGCGACGTAGCGTATACCCGGACGGGATCCACATAATGAAATGCATATGTGTAAGGCTTGGCGCGTCCACACACGGGGGCAAGTTCGGTGACAGAACGACTCAACAAATAGAGGGGTCTTGCCATTTGAGTGAAAATTTCAAAATTTTCTCCCAAAATGGGGTCTTTAGGGTGCCAGTGGTAAGTTTCAAAAAATGTTGGTCTTTGTGTGACATTTTCAAAATACATGCATGGGGGTCTTGGGTGACATTTTCAAAATACATGGGGTCTTTGGGTGACAATTTCAAAATACATGGGTCCCTTTTGTGACCGCGGGTGCTGAAAATTGGGGTCTCTTAACTCTTTTAACTCTTTGCGTGCGGGCAGGCGAGTATACTCGCTCAAAGAATAGATGAATTTTTGGTCATTTTGTCTTTCTTGTTATAACATTTCCAACTTATTTATTTTCATGAGTCGGAAAATGCATTTAAATGAGTCAAAAGAAGAGATAGCCTTATGTTGTTCGTTTTTGAGATGGCATCCCAATGACCTACAAATATTTGGAAGCAATCTCGAATGCCACTACTGACTGTGTTATACTTATATACAGAAATTCTCGACCACTCCAAATGGAGAAGCCCCCCCCCCCGTATGGTAGTTATTACCAGCAATATGGGTGCATCTCGCCCCTCATGTAAATCGTTTCTTGTCCTACTGATATAGTGTGCAACTTGTGTCAAATAATACCTCCACCCAATTAAATTTTATTCGGAGGTCGGCCGGCAAGGGGAAACTCCATGAGATTAAAGTTTTGTACACGAAATCAAAGGATGGCATCTGTGATTTGCTCAGAAATTCTGCGTGCGGTACTTCAATACGGTTTGGCAAATAGTTTTCGAAGAAGTGGCCAATCAAGTCGTCCTCATGGGTGCAGGCAATCACGATAGCCAAACATGACCGATATACTAGAGGGGTCATCTATAACAGGAGACCAATATGCCAAATTTTCGTTAATCATAGCCTGATGTGGTTGCAGTGGTGTAGCCACTGTGTATCACCTCTTCATCGTGAATCGCCCCGGTGATTGCTTCTGTTTCAGTGACCGGTGTGACGTAATCATAGTCTGGCATGTATCATAGACCGGGCTCCATAGATGCAACGGAATAACGCGTGACACTAATCTTTCGCTTGATGAGTCGACTGAATCGATTGCCCCTATTGTTCACCATGTCCCCGACTGTTGAGCCCGGAAGGACTATATCTCCTGCCAGCAACGGTCCTGTTCAGTTAATCACTCCCGTTTTACTTCCTCAGCTAGCGGGAGACAGCGCGAAGCGCGGGCCTCCCAATTATAATGTCAGCACTCTTTTGTCCTCTTTTCAAGCCAGGTGGCATTTCTTTTCAATAGTAGATAACTCTTTGTAAAGTAAGTATTGACTGTTATAGTAGCACGGATTCGGTCATATAGTTATATAAAGAAACTCAGGAACTGGCAGCCATATCATTACATTGTTTGCGTTCCCGACATACTTGCAATAATACCATCGTACTGCAAATGTCACGAGGGGGGGGTTGTTTAATAATAAACATAATAATAATAATAAACGCATTTATATAGCGCTTTACAAAAAGGGCAAATCGGCTGGCCAAAAGCATAATTATAAAAGCTACAACTTAACTACAAACAACTTATATCTTACAGTTATATACAGCATAATTTACAGGTCATAAAAAGTACGCAAAAATTGGAAACAAAATAATATAATAGACACATTTGGAAAATGTTAACACGTCAATGAGCAGAGGTCGTGAGAACAATGTTAATACGGGAATAAATGAGTCTTCAGGAGGGCTTTTTTTGAAATCTGTATTGATGTGCACTGGCGATGTTGTTTAGTGAAGTGAATTCCATAGACGAGGAGCAGCTGCACTGAAGCTCTTGTCACCATTCTTTTCGATTGTAGGGTACGAGGGATGTCAAGACGAAAACCATCGCTCCCAGATCTTAGGCTTTAACC